>VZTE01004107.1:53689-78187 GCA_013397775.1 Eulacestoma nigropectus | reverse complement strand
TAGGGGGGGGGGGGGAAGTCATTTTCAGTAATACAAAAAATGAATGGACAGAAAATGGGAAAAGCCTAATTACAAAAAATATTCTGTGTCACAACAGAGTAGCAATTAAATTGAAACTTCAATATAATTATCAATAACAGTCGAGCCTGGAAGGGTGCCAGGCGCGTAAAGTTGGTGCTCAGCCTTTATGTGGTTGCTAGGAGCACGGCAAAAAGTATAAAGCTTAGAGAAAGGAATGTCTAATGTAATAAAGTAACAGAAGGTAGCATAAATCATTGTGAGAGCAGTTCATATTGACATTATTTTACTTAAATTGGGTCGAAACTAGGCATTTAGTCTTACAAGAGGCACAAATTCATATTTCTTCTGCAGGAATAACTCTGTGCTTTCTGGGAAGAAGTGGAGTGTGCTTTCATAGCACCAGCCTCATACATATTTGGAATCTTTTAAGCAAAAATCTTTAAATGTTTGTTTCTGTTGGCATCCAAATGCATTTGCACTAATACGATTAAAAGAACTAAAGGGCAAAATACTTGGCAGCTTTTGCAGTTGAGGTAATTAGGTACAGGAAGGAACATGCATAGTTTTTCCATCAAGCTCTATAAAATCCTGGTGTGAAGGTCTTTGTAAAGAAAAAAATGCTTACTGATGTTGAGGGTAGATTATGGCAGTTAGCAATAACATTATAGGCTGATGTTTCTGAAACAAGCAAACAAAAAGCATGTTACAGGTTTTTTTTCCTCTGCTCTCTCTGTAAATAGTTCTGGCTCTAGATGGATTTGTTAGGAATTTGTGCTTTTAACAGGCTTTATTTTTTTTTCTTTTAAGGCATTTAATTGTCTTGCCTTACATATTAAAAATGGTTGTGCTGATTTGAAAAGTCAGTTCTTGCATAGATTCATTGTGTTTGGCATTTCATGCATCTCTTACTTACAAAGACAACTTGAAGAACATGTAATCCAACATAAATGCCAGGCTGTGCCAAATCCCAGCTCTCTTTACCCCTCACAAAGGGAACTGTTGGATCACATCTATGCCTATATAGGCAGTGCTCTCAAGGCAGGGGTGGAACCTTGCTTCCTAATTACAGTTTCTCTGTTTTCAGCCCTGAAATATAAAAATAAATGAAAAGTTTACATTGGAGGGGGTTATTAAACCACACAGTTATGATACAAGCATAGGATTAGAGTAATTTCAGTTGAGCCTCACAAGCAGAATACTGTAGGTATTATCTTTTACCATGTTGTGTCTGTTGAAGCTAAAAAGAGACTCAGAAATACACTTGGTTTCCTAATATCTCAGTTGTATGTTTTTAGAAGTCATGTTGTTTTCCTTGATTTTAATGGAATGTGATCCACATTTTGAGCTCTGCTTCTCCTAAGAGTAAATTCTGTCTGATCGTATTTCTGAAAAATACTTGCAATATTCACTAAGTCCACCATTAAATGACACGTGTTAGATTTTGATAGAAGCAAATAATAGTTCTTTTTCGGGCTTGCATTTTATTAGGGATTGGTCTGCTTTTATTTCTCTTTTCTCATGTGGGCGTGGTTGAGGAGAAAATCTTTGTTCCAGGAACAGTGTGTTTGTCTTTCACTAAACAAATTTTCAGTTTATTCAGCCTTTGTTCATTCTTAGATGTATCTATTGAACCTGGAGTGAAAAAGGAAAGGAAACAAATGCATCATAAAGTACTCATTGGAATTGCACAAGCATGTATGGAAGTGATCCTGTAAAAGATTACTTGGTTTTAATTTATGCCAGGGGGTTTGAGTTAAGTTGTCGGTTGTCAGGGGTACAAAGTTTGTGTAATTCTGTGCAGGGACTTACAGCACATTTGTCTAGAAACTAATGGTTTACTACAAAGGCACGTGGGACATACATTTATATACACCCTGTTTAAAAAGCTGACCACATCCTGGCATAAGAAAAGTGCTGTCAGATCGACAGATTCAGCTCACCGCTATCTACACAAAGGTATAAAGTAGTAATAACTGTCAGGCAGGCGTACATGAAACTCTCGAAGGAGCTAAAGGACAGATCATGTGCTTGTTAATTCCTAGAACAGTTTTCCTGATCTGATTTTTAGAGTTTCCTAATAAAGAAGAGAGAGCCTTATTCCCAGGAGCAATTGGCTCAGTCGTGCTGTTGTGTAGGCTTATGGGATACTTGTTGAAACAAAGAAAAACACGACCACATCCTTATTGGTCAAAAGAGGTTTTAGGGCCATCAATTTTATTTTCTTAGAAAAGTAATGTCAGTGCTGTTTACCAAAATGTATTGCTCTTACTTTTTTTTTTTTTTTCCTTGACACAAATTGTTTCATCTCCTTACCTATGTCAGGATAGTGGTGAGAGTTCTGAGTTTTTACAAGTGATGACTTTCAGGAGCTGTGCTAGTAAAGACGGTATTTTGCAAGTCCGTCTGCCGTGTTGATTTTTTTTTTTACAGCATTGCATTCATCTGCAGTGATGACATTCTAGGTGATATATCTGCTTCCAGAGACTTCTTAAAATTTAGCCTTTTATGTGTCAACATTTCCATTGCCTCACTTGAATCTAGATGAGTTGTGCCATCATATTTAGTTGGGGAGAACTGATCTGACATTTCTTTCAATGTCTGAAGTGATTTTTACTTTAGGAGTAGGAATGATGATTTCAGTATTGGTAATGGGATTAAATAGTAGACCTTTTGTCTCTGGCAGAAGAAATAGCTGAGTTATTCAGTAATCATAGTGCAGCAGAAAGCATAAAGTGAATGCTGTTGCTTTGTCTTCATTGGCATACCTGGAAAGCCATGTTTGGTTACATACCTGAGGAGATAAATGAGCATAAAAAGAAGTGCTGTTAAGTACTGGCTGCATACCTGCAAATGAGTAACTTCTCATGTTTGCATCCCTAGTTGAGTTTTTTTTCCTCTTAGGTTTCCTTCTGGTTATATGATGACACTTAATTATGATATTTCGAAATCTGCCACCTTCATATGTAATGTCATCTAAACCATGGAGGAATTTAAAGCTCTAAACTCTAGATTGCTTTATATTTTGAGCCCAGCAGCACAAGCTGTTTGAAAATTCATTTGCCTGTTGTGCTCTGTAGGAGTTTTATTGAGTCCTGCTACATTTGCAGTTACTGTGAAGAAAGTTGCTCCCACCTGTTGGGGTTTAGCAACAATGACCAGGTCAGATCAGCCCATCTCCCTGGCCCAGGGGTCCTTTGGGAGTTGCCTGTGTCAGGTACTTCAAAGGAGAGTTAATAGCTGTATGCTCTGAGGCTTGTATATTATTATTTTTAAAAGATGTTAGCTGATGTAAACATGCGTGCAGTAAAGCTATATGGGGAACTGAGTAAAAATTACAGATAATATTTCTATCGAAGCAGCCAAGTTGGCAAAGTATGGAGAACACTGATTCAGGCCCTTGGCCAGCTTCTGCAGAGAAGTGTTTTCTTGCTCATCCAGGTAGTCCTTGTGAGTAAGCGTAGGAGAACTGATCAGAAAGGCTGAAAATAAGCTATTTCAATAAACTTTCTTTAAATTTCTCTTTTTAACCTTTCTTTCCAGACCCACTGTGCTATAAAAGTTGAGTCTTGAGAAAAGACTGAACTTACAGGTTTTCTGAAATGCTTGAGTTACAGCTCTTGTTTTGTATTTTTCTGATATACTAAGAGTATTTTTTTTCTATTTTTCCAGGTGAGGATGATGAAGATTCAAACCTTTTAATTCTCAGCTACCCACAGTACTGTCGATACCGTTCCATGCTAAAGCGCATTCAGGACAAGCCCTCTTCGATATTAACAGACGAGTTTGTTTTAGCCCTTGGAGGCATTGCAGTAACAAGCAAGAACCCCCAAATCTTCTATTGTCGGGATACATTTGATCATCCTACCCTAATAGAAAATGAAAGTATATGTGATGAGTTTGGTAAGTCCCATTACAGCTATTTTCTTTTTCTCACAGTTAAAAGACATTTTTCTTCTTTTAAGTGTCCACTGATTTCCAAAGGGAAGAAGTGATTCCTTTGAAGTGAACCAATGCTATTTATGATGGAAATGTTAAGTACCAAATATGCTCGCTCTTCTCTGAGACTGAAGGCTTCTAGCCGCTGGTGATCTCAGTATTGCAACTTGAGTTCACAATCAAAGATAATGTTACACAGATAGAGTGTAGCACAGTGACTTGGTCTGAGTTAAATGATACCTTGCCTGGGTTTGAAGTTCATCTGCCTTAATCATTCGCCTATAGTCTTGTCTTCCTGAAACTTTACAGCGTGTGTTAGTTTTTTAAAGTCCTTGTTGGTGCAATATGCTAAAAAATGCAAAACAGGAGAGAGTCCTGGCACACCCCATTGGTGTTGCAGAGCACTCGGCAGCTGTGCTCCCAGGGCCCTGTACGAGTGTCAGCTGTAGCTGGTGTGTTTCTGGTCATCTTGGAATGTGGGCTTGTTCAGCACGGGCTTTGCCAGTGCTGGGAGCTTGATTTTATGAGTGCAGAGGTACTTCCGGGAGGTGGCCTCTTAGTTCAAAAGGCGTAGAGAATACTCTGCAGCTCTAAAGGAGTATGCAGCCCCTTACAGCTGGGGGAGAGAATGGCAAGATTTGACACCTGATAGCAACCAGGTGATTTCACATTGGGTTTTTTTGGTGTCAGATCATCCCAAGGACAGCAGATGTGCTTTGAATGCGTGGCGGACTGTGTGTTGTGTGGACACCCAGGGTAACTCCAGTAATGGGTCCGCTGTAGTTTCTTTAGCAGTGTACAGAATTAAGTTTTATCCCCTGTATCACCAGATGGATGAGTTCTGTGGCTAATGCTTGAAAAGTCTGCATGGTGGTGGGTACACCTTTGCTTGTAAGACCCCCACATCTCTGCAAGGAAGCTCCTGTGGTCTCTTAGAGAAATAAATTCTGCTGATGCGCTTAAACATTTAGTAATGAGAGTGAAGGAGAAGGGCTTTAATGATGTTTCTGATGGGAGAGTCATCTACCTGTTTTTCTGAACTCGAGCACCCTGGCTTCGAGCTTAGTGCCCAGCTCAGGCATTGTTATGTCGGCAGAGAAACCCTGAGTCTTCTGGTGGCATTGGGGCATTTTGTAAGGTAGTGGTCCTCTGCTGCTCTGCCACTCCATTCCCAACAGGCAGACGAGATCCTTCCTCACGTGGTCTTGTCACTGGAGCACATGACTGCTGGGAATAGTTTTAGTTTTGTGCTGTCAAGATTTTTCAGAATCAGGCCCAAACTGTCAAGTCTGCTCACACTCACACAAAACATTACATGCTTTGAATGAACTATGAATAAAAGTGTTGGTTGCTCTTAGGGGTGGGGGTGGTTAAACAAATGAATGAAATGCCCTGGAAGTTTGGTCCAATAACACAGTAGTATCATGTTGGTTTTTATTTACTCTGAGCTCAAGCTCAGAATGGAAAGTTCAGTTTTAATTGACTCTCCTTTTTATATGGGAAAGGTTATTTTAGGCTTGAAGGCGTTTGATGAGCCTACCATCTGCTTTTTGTGGAGTATTTTATTCAGGGTCATTCCTTGATTACAGGTTTGTTGAAATAGTTGGATCCATAATGTAAGTGTATCATGGAATATTAGTAATAGATGAATCAAAGAGATGTGGAGTGATGCAGAAACTACGCTTAGTGAACCATAGCAAGTGCTTTGTTCAGCCTCTGCAAGCAAACTATGCCATTCTCTTGACCTTTGTGAGGTAATTATCTCATTATCAAACCAGAGCCACAGAAATCTTAGCCATAGAAATTAATAATGTGTATTTAAAATTTAGTTTGGTTTAAGAAGCAGATTTTTTAAAATTCTTACTAAAAAAAAAGAGCTGCAAAAAAAATCCAAAAAAAACACTGTTTAAAAGTATTTCTTATGAAAATAATGATGTAAAACTTGCAAGCCCTGCTGTTTTAAGAACATACTGGCCACTGTATGGTTCCATATATGTACTGCAAAATGTATGGTGTCAATTGTACGGCCTTTATTGAAGACAACAGGCAAAGTACTAGTTTATCCTTTTCTTTGCTGGCAGGACAATAAAATGTACAACACTTCATTATACAAACAGTTTACATTGATATCATGTAGATTGATGTCACATGTGGAAACTGATGACTGCTAAGGCTAAACAGAGGCAGGGTGGTACAGTAGATAAATAGATTACTCTAAGGCACTGGTATTTATCAGTCAAATCTGAGGGGATACCAGATTACAGAACTGTGACTAAAATTCTGAAAAGGTGTCTATAAGGAGATCCAGACACATTCACTTTGAAGGTTTTGGCTCTCTCTTACGTTGCAAATAAAATAAGTGTGCAGCAGGAACAAGATAGGAGTGTGTATTTCACCATTTTTGCCTGAAATTCTCTTAACTCTTAAACGCATATGAAATTTGGGAAATACATTCTGCTGATGTCTTTATGTGGGAAGCACTGGAGCACTGGTTTCTGATGCGGATGCCAAGTCTTCTTCAGAAGCATTGCTTTTGAGGCAAGTCCTACACATTCTCTGTATGTTGGAGTATTGTGCAACAGATACCGCATGTCACAAATGAGACACCAGAAACATCTTTACAAAGAGCCCCGTAGCATGTAAGCTGTTGTCCTTGTTAGGCAGTTTTAATAGAAATGTTTTTCCTAGAAATATTCTCTCGACTTTCCTTATAGGTTTATAACAAAAAAAAATTTTGTTGAGCTCTGACTTCTTCTCATACTCCTTGCCTATTTGTCCCTCTTCTGCAGGGTTTGACAAAAATAGATGAAGCAGGAAATGAAGAATTAAGTTTTGTTGACAATAAATAGTGTTGTTTCGGTGTGGGACTTCTTAAAGCAGAAGATGTATATAGATGCTGTCTGTGAGCTCCCACAGGTAGGGCCAGAAGGGATGCGGTGAGGCTTTGGGCAGTCCTATGTGGATGTTCTGTGTTTCCATAGAGCTTCTGTGGGGCTCAGGCTGTGCTAAGCTTCCCCTCCAGCTCCAGCTTGTGCTGCCACAGGTGCTGCCAACACCGTGGCTACCTGTGCTTGCCTCTGCCCTGCCTGTCCCCTGCTGTATGGCACATGCCCAAGTAGTTTGGGCAGGAATATTTAGGACCAGTTTTCTTTCACAGTCCTTTTCTGATTCTCCTCTGGCTTGGTTCAGTGTGACAGCATCCCATCTAGGAGGCTGCTGGAGAAGCAGGCTGCTGAGGAGTGGGCTCGGCAGCTGGAAGGCTCAAACATTTGCATGTATTTCTTTGGAGCCTGCCAGGGAAGGACTTGCTCTCCATTTACAGAGGAAAGACTGCTGTGAGTGGGAAGCCTCCTGCTCCCATTCTTGTTGATATAACTACTGATTAGTTAATCCAACTGCCTTGGAGGGTTCCCCTCCAGAATGCAAATAGGCTCAAAAGCTTGCTTCTGTTCAGAAAGCAGAAGACATAAACCATGCTTGGATGTCTTGATAGCTGAAGTTCCTGGCTATGACCGCAGTCAGACTGCACACGTATCCCTCTCCTGAAATAAGAGCAATTAGAGGTCCTCACCAGCGTGAAGCAGTCCAGGTGGATAATGAAATGAACATGAGCAATGAAAATGAACAATTCATTTCTCTTCAACTCGAGCCATTTTTCAAAATCTTTTTCATTTATCAGCCTCTGGGGTTGCTGTTACTGAATAACTTTTGTAAATGCATATCATTTACTGGCATCTGCTGTGTGGTCATATGTGCTGCAAGAGAGAAGGAATGAAAAAATTAGGTTCCTAATAATTTTTGTTATATACCAGAATGATCTAGCTGGAGGCAAAGCTGCCTGTGAGTGTTCAGAAGGTGTATCTGAGGGTCACTGGGCATAAATCAGTGTGCACTTGTTGCTAGAGCAGCACATGTCCTCTGTGTTTGCTTGTCCAAGAAAAGTGACTTCAGTTGCCAGGCTTGTGCCAGCTCCATGGCATGGAGTGGCTTCCAGGGTGCATCAATGAGCCGGGATCCTTCTGTGATCCAGCTGTGGTCTGGGTGATGGTGGGTTTCAGCTCCATCAGCCTCACCAGGTGAAAATCTCACACAGAAGGATTTGTCATGATAAGTATTATAAATCCTGCCTGCTAAAGGTGAATCCAAAGGCTGTCTTTCGTTCTGTGAGGATGGGCTTGCTTTTTCTATAAACAGGAATGTGAGAGAAAACAGACTACCTTATTTCTTCTCAATTTTTAAAATCAATTTAGTAAATTTTAAATCATTCTGGATTATTTTACAGCATGCTGGGTCCCATATGCTATTAAACAATCTGTTTGGTTGCTGGAGTACTGTAAACACATGTTCACTCCAAAAAAAAAGTTAAAAGTTTTTGGGTTTGCATGTAAAACCCCATTTTTTAATGAAACATTTCATACCAAAAAGTGAGAGAACTACAACCTACTGTGGTATAAATACAGTTTTTTCTCTGAAAAATTAACCATCTTCATTTGGCCATAACATGAGCAATGCAGAGGGAAACTGCTCATTGAAAAAAGACTATATGCAAAAGGGCACTGCAGGCCCCACTTATCTCCTCTCCCCATCCCCCAAACCAAACTTAACAATATATTGATTGCTAGGGGAAAAGTTATCTACATTAAAATGCAAACCTCAAAACCTTCAGCAACTCATCTCTCCCTGTAAAACAATGGAGAAGGCAGTTTGTCTCACTTCCAGGGCTGGCGGGGAGTGGTTGGGAATGAGGAGTGACTTACCAGTCCTCTTAGCTGCTGGAGTTTCTGAGCCAGTGATTTCAGGACTTACCCTCCCTCTTGTCATTGGCCAGGGAAGCCATGGAAGAGCAGCCTTATGAAGGTGAAAGGACTTCTTAGGGATGAGTCATGTGCCAGAAAAATTCTATGGCATGAAAGCTGGTGACTTCAGGGTATAGAGTGGTACCATTAGTCCTGGTATAGCTGAAATTTGGTCTTTACTCTCATCATGCATCTTAGTTTACAGAAGTTTGTGACTCGCAGATAAAATCAGTTGTTTGGGGGAAAAACATAACAAAATAAAACCTTGGCAGGGAATGAGTCTTTAAAACAAACAAACAAAAAAAAGATGGAAGAATGTTTCCAGTCTAAATGAAATACAGTTTTCTATTGGTGACTTATTTTATTTGTGTGAGTCAAAGAGTCAAAGTTGGCTTTTCTTTTTAAACTAGCTCTAGTACAAAAATTGTACTTGGGCTGACTGGCTGTTTTTTTAAAGTTTTTCAGCTGATGTAAAGTATCAGCATTATTGCTGTTGTCTCTTTTGGCTACCTGCAGGATAATTTATATCAGTGAAATTGAGAAAAACCTGAAGTTTCCATATAGATGCTTCGAGCTTCTTTGTTATAGTACAAATATGATATTAGAGTGGGATTGGTGTTAGTGCTCCTCTACAAAGACTGGAATGTTTAAAACATTTAGAACTGCAATGGGAGGAGTATGGAGACTTTTTATTAGCATGGATACTGGGAGGTCCTTAGATGGAGCTTTACGGTGGCATCTCCAACAGTCTGAAAAATATGCAAATTTTTTCCAAGGTCCTGGGCAGGATGGCTTAGCTAAATATTTCAAATTTTAGGTCTCCCAAAACAAAAACAGGACATAGCTGGAGGGGAAGTAGTGATTAATGCATAATAGTGCTATATACAATATAGATAAATGTACATTTCCTCTTCCCTCCCACCCCACCTCTGCAAACATAAGCTTTTAGCTTGAAAAAGCAAATCTGGAAATGTTCTGGATTCTGGTCAGATTTCTTTCTTATTTTGTTAATTCAACTGCAGAGCAAGATATTAATGATCCCCAGATGTTGTTTATAATGATTGATTTTTCAGTTGTGAAAAAATACTTGGAGGTTTTTTTTAAACAATTGATATTTCTAGTGTGCTCTGCAGCGTTTGAATAAAATGTCTGAAGGCAGAGCTGTTTATGTGCCCAACATAATTGCTTCTGTTAAGTGATTTCTTCATTCTTAACATTTTTAGCTCTAATTGCTTTTTCCCCATACATCTAAAAATAAATATTTGCAAGTTTTGCATTCTGTCACTCATTGAAATGCATAAAATATTTGTATACTCAAAGCAAAAAGGCACTGATAAGGGGTCACATTCTGCTTTCCTTAGTGGCGTAAATCCAACATAACTCGATTCACTTCTGTGGTTGTTACTCAAGATCTTCACCAGTTAACCAAAGACAGAATCTCACCCAATGTTAACAGCAAGCTGTTAAGTGAACATAAGTAATGTGTAGTAAAGTAAGATAAAATACCTTCCTGTCTGCAAGAACTTCAATAGAAACAAATGCTGTTAGCTTCTACTCCTTTTTATTTTTTTTAATGCATTTTCACTAGCAACCGTAGTAGTAACCAGGATAATTACCAAGATTATTTTTCACTATATAGTCAAAACTCCTGAATGGAGAACAGTGATTTTATTTGGGTTGCATGTTCCCGCTGCCCGCAGGAAGGCAGCAGACGCTGAGTGGAGGGGCAGGTACTGCCTGAAAAGCTGCTTCTGCCCCTTCGCTCGGGCCCCTGGGCGTTCCTGCTCAGCCCTGCACAGAGGAGCCGGGGAGCTGCCCGAGAGGCCTGTGGCAGCCGCCGGTGTCACTGCGAGACAGCTGCTCCCACGGGAGGGTGCTTGGGAATTTGGTGTGGCTCCTTACTTCTTCAGATGCCCTTGGGAAGCAGTCTGGGAGAGAGGGGGCTTATGCCGTGTGCCTGCAGTGACTGCCTGGGGCCATGACCCAGCTGCTCGAGAAGCACCAGGGCAGTGAACCATGGGGTGCCCAGTATGGCCTGGGCTGGGAAAGCCCTGGCTTTGGGGCTCTCACTGGACAGGAGGTGAGAGATCCTCACTCTTGAGAGTGCCCATGGCAGACTCCAGGGCCTGGGTGTGCCCACAATTTCTTTTTATTTTTTAGCTTAGTGATTCTGTGATGGTATTGTGGGGTTTACATGTTTTCCCAGAGTTCAGCAGAGAATTAATGTGTAGTTCCAGCAAACGAGGGGTTTGCAAGTGAGCTGCTCTTCTGTGCCTGATGAATGTAATCCATTGCATGCATTTTGTCGTCTCTTACACACACATCCACTTTATTGGTGTCCATTCAATAAATGATTGTAGGTGTACATAACTAATTCCTCCCATATAAGATTTCCACTTGATGGCTGGTTTTACAATTCAGCTATCAAAATCATGTTTTGTGATTATAGCAGAAAGTAAACCAGGCTGTGTTCACCATATTTGTGAGCCATGTCCACCGTAGATAGTCTCATTTCTGGAGCCATCTCTTTTGTCTCATATGCCTTCATTAGCCCATCCTGTTTTGACTGTTCCCCTGGTTTCAGTGCCTCCCTTGGACCACCAGGCCCGCTCAGACTCTGGAGCTGTGTCTCAGAACTTGGGGCCCGCTGGCATCCCAAGCATCATGAGCAGTGTCCCTGAGGTGTCGGGGCTCAGCAGTGGCAGCGAGCAGGAGAGACCTTTATGGCCAGGGAAGGGCCCCCATTCCTGTACAATGGAAAAGTGAAGTTGTTTGTGTCAGAATATGGTCGCTTTCTTCTGATTAAACCCACTCAAAAAAGACAACATTGTAATATTTTCCAATGACTGTTTATCATGAATTACGTCAGCCTTAGTTTAAATTGCTATTATTTCTCCTTAATGCTTCTTGGTGCCTGCATAATTTACAGCATTGGCAGCTGCGGGACTATGAAATAACCTTTCACAACCACCATACAATAGTAAAGAACATGAAGTTTTTGTTGTTAATTATTATGGGACCCCTTTAACTTTTTTACAAAGTGACATAAAATATTGTTGAGGTATTTATGGTTAAAGCGACTTTTACGTGGATCTATTTTGCTTCTGGCTAGTTCTTAACTAAAGCAGCCATTTGTGGTTATTATGCCTAGGGAGATATTATGTCAGAACTGGTTTAAGAGTATTATTATGTATCACATGTCATATATTACATGTCAGCACTTGAGGCTGTCTTTCAATAAAAACAAATGTAATTTTAGTTAATGGTCTTTTAGGTATAGGCCATTTGTAAACTTACCTGAGTTCATTTGAAGGTATACTAAAAAGCTTTGTTCTCTGGGAGTGCACTTGGGTAATTTCATTTTGGCTTGAGATGGAATTACCAAAATATTTATCATTATTTCAATCAGAAGTGCTGCCTCTAAAAAGCAAATAGTTTCCCAATACCGAGGTTAATGTACACATTTTAAGGAGCTGTAACTGTTACTCATTACTTTGTTTACTTTTCCCCCTTTGGAGCTCACGCTTCCCAGGTTCCCTACTGGTCAGGCTGATAGGAGTATCCCGGGCAACTAAGCCACCTAATGATGATACTTCACTGTGCCGCTTAAAGGAATAGCTTACACCTTCTACATAATCTGTGGGTGAAGGAGGGGAGAAATTAGAGGTTGAAGGTGAGTTTTGAGTTTCCTTGAAGTTGCATTTCAGATTTGGAAGATGCAAACTTACACAAAGCAAACTTCGATTAATGTCATTCCCCTTGGTTTCAAATACTATGCATATTTTCCAGTACTTACTTATTTAAGGCAAGAAATGAAGCATATAGGGTGTGCCAGAAAGTTTACACAAAGAATGAAAACACATAAATGACTCATGAGAACTTTTTCTGTGGTTCTTTTTTTTGTTGTTCTTAATGCGTAATTATTTAATTACTGGTAGGCAAAAAAAAAAAGGAAAAAAAAAATCATGATTTGTCTCTTCCCCCCTCTTCCCTCCCTCCCTCCCCTCAATCTGTGCTTGAGCACCATAAAAATGATAAAAGCCTCTATTTGTCTCTAGTTGCATTTTCCACCATGCGATTGCTCGTTTTGGTGACTCTGTTGTAAGAAACTGAAACTCTGCTGGGCAAAAAAAATCAGTTTCTGTCCCCCCATAAATGCTTGGGCCAAAGGAGTGAAGATGCAAACATAAAACTGAAAAAACAAGCAAGGAGCAGGGTGAGGATCTTGTGTGTTGCTAAGGTGAAATTTAATAAGGGGAACATAAAATGGAGCTAAACTTGCCTGGATGCCATGAGATTTTTTATTATTAGGCATCATGCTTGATTTCCCGGGAAATGAGTGAACAATCTGAATTTAGAGTTGTTTGGTGGGGGGAGGGGGTCTTTCGTTCTCTTTTTCAATCAAAGGCATTTCACAAGCCGATTGCATGTGAAAGGGGAATCTATCATTACGTAAGAATGTAACAAACTTTTCCGTTTAATGAATGAATATTAGGTATTTCAGGAGCCCATAAAAGATGGTAAAAGAGAGAGACAGAGCTGACGTCGGAGAGATTTTAATAAAGATTGAAGTTAGTAGTGAAAAGGTCAAAGTACCATTTGTTGAGCCCCTGCTTCTGGCATGGTTTCAAAGCTGGCAGTGCTGACTGGGGGGCTGTGATGTGTGTTAATGAACAGTTGTGGCACTTAACTGAGATCATGGGTTGGTCACATGAATATATATAAAAGATATGAGTGAACATTTTCCCCCTTTTTGCAGCAGTTTGGCTCTTGGAAGGACTAAACAATTAAAAGAAATGTTTGAAATGTTTGAACACCACATTAAGTCCCCTAGCTTGTAAGGAAAATGAGCTATGAATAATAGAATACTGCTCTAGTTAAATATAGTTATTCAGAATTGTTTTTAGCTACAGATGTTATGCCATTTTAGAAACTTAGACTAAATAATGTCAGATCTTGTTTGCTTTTTTAGTATGTTATTCATTTATTGGGAAATTCAAAATTTAAAACAGCTGGGAAAGGGTTTGGTGTTCACTAAGTAATCTTTAAAATGTGTACATTTCAGACTTACTCTTACAGTGCTGTTTAGAAATGACTGAATTGTATATTATAGTTACAAAGTTCTGTAAACATGCTCTACCATGTAGATGACAGGAAAACATGAAATGGGAAAATGAGATAATTTTGGAGCCAAATTTTATGTATTACAGACTTGATAAAACAGCAAATGGCTTTCTCAATTTAAATAATTTGTAACTTTCCAGGAACGTGCATGGATGTTATGAACAGTATATCTAAAATAGCAGCAGAAAATAATGTTCATTCTCCTTTAATTCTCCCTTTGATGTTTATGTCAAAACGGAGTTAATTTATCTAAGAGTTTCACTGCATGAGTTGGACTGTACAAAACCAATCATGTAGAAATAATAGACTACCATTGGAAGTGCTGTACTATTGCAGTTTTAATAGCTCTTCAGTTCTGCTCAACAATTAGTCCATACATTTTATAGCTGTGTCTTTAAGAAACTGGCACACTCAGCAAAATCACAGTAATTGGGAGATGATGCAATGTGGAGAGAAATCAAAGTAAGAAAATTAATTGAAAAATAGTGTTTTGTTCAGGTTTGGGTTTGTTTTCTTTTAAAATTTTAAACATTGCAGTAGTAATTGCTGGTGGGTGAGACTTCTGCAGAATTTAAATTCCACGTGGCTGGGTTTTTGTGAATTTGCTTTTAAATCAAATTGCGGAAGAGGCAAAGTAAGTCATTAAAATTCTTGCTATAGTTTTCTCTCTGAAATCAAGTGAGGGCGTTAAGGGGGATCCAGGGGCTTTTTCTCTCTGTTGACACTAGTGCTGTTTAATTTCTCATTACTTGTCAGCATCTTTGTAAACCTGATCAGACAGATCACGGACAATTAGTGTATCATTTACACAAATAGCTTAAGAGACCTCAGCAAACCGTTGTTACTTGTGTCTATAGCCAGTGGATCCTGGTAGTTTCTTCCTAGGACCTTATTTTTATGCATAAGTTCTGAAAGTGAAGGCAAATTTTAGTAAAAGAAGTGGTGTTGGTTTTTTTGTAGGTTTATCATTGGCAATTATGACTTTTTAGTGATTTTTTTAGTTGATTTATTGTCCATGATAGGCTAAAGGCAAGTGAAGCAGTGATAATTTACATTTCAGCTGAAGTTTGGGCCTCGGTATTAGGTACAGGTGTATCTTGGTCTTTTAGTGATCTGGCAGCATTTCCGTGTGCCTCAGGGCTGTTGTGTTGGTCTTAATGGCATAAATTACTTGGGGGTAATGATAGATAACCAGTTGATTGGAGTAGGAGAGCAAACCTGGTTCTTGGATTAATAAATGGGGAATAGAGAGAAGAAATAGAGAGATGTTACTACTCCTGCCTTTAATGCTAGAGGAAATCATTATCAACCCCCTAAGAGCTAACATTTTTGGTTAGTCAGTCAAATGATGATGGCTTGCTGCAAAAGGGTAGTACAATTTCATGGAATAACTGCACTACTAATACTCAAATGTATTATTCTGAATTATGGGCTTGTAGAGGAACATGGAAGAGCAGGAGGAGTTTTATTAGAGAGGTTTTTCCCTACTTTTATCTTTATGCCTGATTCTGATACCTGTGCTTTGCATATGCAAATACTGGATAGGAAGGACCCAAAAAGCAATTCATGGGACAGAAAACGTGCTTCTAAGTGAAAGACTTAGAAAGGAGAATGTCACTCCATTTAGTTCACAGAGGAGAAGACTAAGAAGGGACCCAATCACAGTCTGTGAGTACTTCCATAAGGAGAAGACCTGTGGCAGTAGATGGCTCTGTAATTTGGCAAAGAGACACGTAGCAGGACCCCATGCTTCAAAGTGGAAGCAGATGAATTAATGCTGAAACTAAGGCACAATTACCTAGCAGTGAGGGGTAATTAACCATAGGAACAAATTAGCTAGGAGTAGCATGGATTGTTTATTACTTGAATCCTTTAAATCAAGACTGCATCGCAAAAGACATGACCTTTACTCAAGGAAGAGGAACTGTCTTCATCCAGTAGTCACTCAGCTGTATAGGCAGTATCTGCAGAAGGTAAACAAGGCGCTGATATCCTACTAATTCCTTTCTGGCCTTAAAAACTGTAACTTTATTAATATATGTAATTTATAGCATCCAGGCCAATAAAGGCTAGATTGTGCCGGATCTTGTGTCCGTTATACAGTAAAACAAACCTTCAAAGATTTGCTTGCACTCTTAATTAGATGAGGCAGAGCTTTGCATCTGTTCTACGGATGGGAGACCGAGGAACAGGATTATGGAGGAAGCTGGTGTGTTAGGAGCTAAACATCAGTGTCTTCACTGATCCATGCTGGTGGCTGTTGGTAGCCTGTGTCCTCTTGTTCTCCTTACCTGTCCCCATCCACCATGAGCAGTTGCCTGCCTCAGAGCACTGACCAGGCAGGGTGCTCCTCTGCTCTGGTCTCTGGGGTCTGATCTGTTCTCTGATCTGATCTGGCCCCTGGCCTGTTCTCTCTTCCGGAGATCAGCTCAGGGAGAATTTTAGGTCCATTTTAGGCCACTTCTAGTAACTTCTGCAAAAGGGCTGTCTCCTCAGGTGAAGTATGGAAAAGGTAACTCAGTAGCATCTCATTTAAATGTCCGGCAACACGGTGCAAGTTCATCTGCAGACTTACAGTACCTACTTCATGAGTCTTCCCCAGTGGGTCCTTCACAGACATCTCTGGTCACCTTACCTTTGTAATAGCTTTAAAGAGATGTTAATTAAAAAGGTGTTAGAAACAAGTGAATAGTAGAAGAGAATTAATTTATTTGAAATCAGCAGTTTCAGGTCACGGAAAGGGTAAGAGAATATGTGAAAACGCTAATGGTGGTCATCCTGCTACAATGGGTGATATTCACAGACACTGCTGCTGCTTCAAAAGAGAGGTACTGTGCGATCTTCGGCTCTGTCATCACCCTCCTGTGTTTTACTCTGGATTTGCTACTGTAGTAGAAGTTGAACTCCCAGTGAAAAACAGCTCTTTCCTGTGAGGTGGCATGTTTACTTTAAGTAGGTGTTGATGATTCTACTTCTCACTTCCCTGATTAAATAGGTCCCTTCACCTTCAGGTCTTACAAACCTCAGCTGAACTTTGCTGAGTTGAGCCTGTGTCCCATTACATACTTTCACAGAGGTAGAGCACAAGCTTGAAAAATGGAAAAGATTGTTCCCAGGGTCTTGAGCAGCTCTTAGCTCAGAATACCATGTTCAAAATTAGCAGTATAGTTGCCCTCATTCTTTTATAGCATCCTGATTTTGCGATGAACCATAATCGTTCTACTCATCTGCCAGAAAATGATGGTTCTTCAGGGGGTTTTTGGTGCTGGTTGTTTTGAAAGGCAGCCTGTAATTAAGATGAATACGTGTACATTGTGAATGTTTAGTTACGGTAGAGATGGGGTTTTTATAAAACACCCCCCCCCCAAAAAAAAAAAAATTACCTAGCTGCAAATCCTTGCAGTTACTTAGTTTAGAAGTTTAAGTCAATTTATGGAAGTCTGTGTTTACTGTCTTTAGAGCTTGATCATGACATTGGAATGTATTTTGGAAAAAAAAGACCCTATAAAATGAAATCCACATTTATGGGTAAGGAGCACAGAGCACTTAGGATCAGCAGTGAGACTACAGCATTTCTTTGAAGTGTAGCAAAGAGGAGTACTTGCTGGTGCCGTGTTTGGTTTAGAAGGTACTGAATTGATACACTCCCTACCTTCAAACTGTAACAGCAGCTGGACCCAACGCAGTTAATTTCATGAAAATGTGAACTGTGATATCCCAATGACAGCAGTCAGAAGATAAAACTAGATCTGAAGCACCTAATTTAAAATAAAACTTTATTATAAAGTCAGGTCTGCTAAGATGCTGCTTTTGTGCTGCACTGCATGTGAGTAATCTGAGTGACTCATCTGGCCTCTGACATACTGCAGCCTTCAACATTCCCAGCCACGAGTGTTGCCCTTCATAAAGGAAATATCCTATTTTTGGTATGGCAATGTCCTCAGTTTTAAAGAATTTTCCTCTTTTAAAGTGCTCATACAATTAATGCCTCATGCATGTATTCAACAATAGTTGCCTAGCAACCATCAGAAATATTCGGGAGAGCAAAGGAAGCCGAGATGAATGAGCGGTAACATCAGCTCCCATTTCAGGTGAGCTGGAGAAGGCATCAGGGCTGTGCTGACTGGGTCTAAGCATGCAGGTCCATGAAAATCGGACAGTCCCAAAGTAGCAAATACAAGCTCCAACTGGCACGTCAGTCAAAGGCAGAGATGAGGCGGGTCATGCAGCCAGAAGCGGTTGCAGGAGGCTGCAGTTGGCTGGACTTCTGCAGTTTCAGAAGCCTAGACCAAAGCAAGGTAGCAGTGGTTAAAATAGATTGCAGAGGGTTAACAAACACTCCTTAGTGGCTGAAGAGAGTTTTGCCACCTTGTCTTGCATTCCACCTGCAGCTAGAGAATGGGTGAGGTTTCTGCTTCCTTTGGTAGGAGCATTTGGCCATGGGTATAAGCTGCAGGCAAACCCCTTGGTAGGGCTTGGCTCCAGCCCGTCTCTTGCATTGCCACCTGGTTCCCACTTCTTGCTGCATTTTAATTCTGGCGTAACTTTTACCTCACACGAGGTTGTCTCATTTTACTGAGTCAAGTCCTTCATGCTTTTTTTAGCACTGGAAGATGCCATTTAATTGAAATGGAAATCTTTTCCACCGTAGCAGCCCACAGCCACTATATGTCTGTTTGGATTTTGGTCTTTTTTTCCTTCCTTTTTTTTCCTTTTTTTTTTTTTTTTCCCTTTTTCATTAGAAGGGTTGAAATGAAATGCTTGGTCTAGGATTGGAAGGATTAGGTTTTATCATGGGTTGACATACTCTCGGGGCCATCGCTGTCACAGCTGGTGCTAGTGTGGCCTTGTCCTGGACTTGTCCCTTTCTCTGGATGAGTTTTGGTGCTGTTCCACAGTCTCCCCAGTGGCTGTACCATTGCAGCAGCTCAGGGAACTCAATGCTCGCTGTTCAAGCACGGGGCTTTGGGGCCCACATTCAGTGGGATGCGCTGTCTTGTCAAAACCATTTGAGATGAGAGTTTTAATCTGTAGAAGTATTTTCAGTTGTTTTCTTTTCATTAGACCCGTTAAAATTTAAAAGCCTGTTAGTGTTGCTTAGAACATTTTTGACTGCCTGCCCGATTTGAAGAAAGTTATGAAATTCTGACATTTTCCTGTTGGATAGGAAAACCGGATTTATGATCATCTCTACTTCAAAGGTAGAGGTTAAGAACAAGATTAGGATCTCCTTTCCACTCATGTAAATCCACAGGAGTCAATTACTTTGAATTGACAGTGATGTGATTTAGATCAGAATCTGGCATTAAAGCTTTTTGGGGTTTGCTCTTATACCCATCGGTTTCAGTGCCACTTGAGTACCGACTCTTTGCTTTTGGTATGTGGTGGTGGTATTTGCATGTGGAAGTGCCTCAGGGGCCCCACATAAAACATTGCTTCACTAGCTTTAGTGGGATTTTTTTAGATTAGATGTTAAAATGTTGAAATCAAAATATGTAAGGGGTGGTCGGGAAGTATCAGGCACACAATGGTAATCAGAATAATGTGATTTTTGAGTTGGGATATCTCATGACTTAGCTGAAAAAAATCCTTTATGTATCTTGGAGGTCTGAGGCTTTTACTCTTTTTGATTATAACAGGCATTTTATTTCTGGCCTTGATGGTTGATGAGATATCAAACTTAAAATATGCCATGATCCTATAGTCTGGTAGTGCTTTCTGGCACTGGTCAGTGACTAAATATAGCCAGTTTTGAACCGCTGTGATAAACCTGGAAATAATGTTGAGCAGAAAATTCTCAGACAATTCCATAGACAAATGTGGAATATGAAATTACTTTTCTGAATCGCATCTGGTTTTTACTGTATATGTTTTTGTGCCCTGTGTCGCTCACCCCCAAGTTTTCCAACTGCTATCCTACGAATGTTTTGTGGTACAGATAAATCTTAAATAAGGCATCTCAGTGGTTCATGTTGGTTCATGCTAAAGCAAAAAATAACGTAAAGGGGTTTTAAACCCAAGCTATTTCATGCATTCCTTTTGGCTTTGTAAACCAGTATCCTTTGTTTTTACAAAAAGAAGGTGTATTTGAAAAAACCCCCATGCATTTCCAAAAATCACTGATTGTCTTCCAGTGAGCATAGTCCAGAAACATGCAGATTCTTGCATTGTATTATGGGATTAGTGGTATTCATCTGCCATGAATAATGTAAAGGTGATGGGGGAGGAAAGGAGCCTTTTAGAAAGGATTTTTTGGTTTGTTTGGGGTTTTTTTAATTATTTGTTCGTGTACATTTGTTTCCTCTTTCTTTAATTTGTCTTTTATTTTCTTTTTTTTTTTTTTTTTTGTTGTTGTTGTTGTTTCAGTTTTTTGTTTTGGTTAGGGGTTTTTTTGTATTTTAAACTTCTACCAGGCTATGTTTAATTCCAAAATGGTGTCTTTGCTAGAAACATAATCAAATGTAATGTCTTCCACAACCTCTTCATATGCATGACTGCATAAAGCTTGTATAACAGTTTATTATTATAAAATTAGTATAGCATAGCATAGAGCAAACTGGGCCCCTGGCCAGATAAACTAGACAATGAATAGTTATATAAGGTTTTGAGGCACATGTATTAGAACACAAGCGCCCTGTATTTTCTTCTCAATTGTCTGCTGTTTGTTAATGTTTCCCTTTCAACATGATTGCATCTCAGTTTAATAGCACTTGCCATTTCAGGGTTTTCTGTGCCAGCGCTCACATAGTTACATCCCCTCTGTGCTGCAAAGCCTGCATGTATATTAAAACTGAACTAGGCATGGTTGGCTAATGGGTACTTGGAGAGATATGCACTTATAGAATTAAGTGATGTATGTAATTGTTAATTTTGTGTTAACAAGTTTGAAAAATGTGTTTCACCAATAATTGTAATGCTCCATTCTGTGCAAAGTGTGACATTTTAATTCTTGTTGAACAGTTTCCTACCTCTGCTTTGTGTTTTCATGGCAGGGTATTATTTTGTAATCAAGATAAAAGCATTATTTATTAAAGTTCTAAAATTTTACATTACTGGAAGTTATAAGCTGCAGATCAATCTTCTCTTTCATAAAGGCATTTTATTGATTTTATTTTTTTTAATTGGTCTTTGAACTTAAACTTAAGTTCCATGTTATGGATTGCATATGATTCCAGAAGCAGAGGAATGTTTTAGTGGAGACTTGATGCTGTTTTAAAGGCAACCGTGTACCTGTCACAGAACTGTGGGAAAGGCTAGCATTTGGCTTATGCAGCTTTGGGACTGTCAGATCCCAGCCTGCTGCATTTTTTGGCACAGGGAGCCCATTGACTTGGGCTGTGGGAAACCTACATTCAGCACTATCGGTCCTTGTGTCTTTCTTTGTGCCTCCAAAGGAACTTCTGTTAGAGACTTCACATCTTTGGGAGTCAATTAACAACTCCTCCATGCTTTCAGTGGTGTGGGACAGCCTTTCCATGGGGAGAGGGTGCTCCGTAGCATGTGACTGCAATAGCCCAGGTGTCTCTTGGTGACACTTTCACCTGCCTTCGGAGTGCTGGATTTAATTGCTTTCTGCGTGTAATCCAAACAGTCCAGGAGTCTGGATTCCCCTAGTACCTATTGCTTCAGTCTTCCTATTCTTCAGTTCCTCACCTTTGCCCCCTTTGCCACATGATCCCATCCCCATCCCCATTCTGGTTCGTTTTGCCACGCCAGGGCCATTTCTCCCGTGGCAGCCCTCGGTGGTTCATTCATGTCATTGCAGATGTGAGACTGAACCCTGCCTATTATTCGCTTTTGCAGTGAGTAAATTAATTCTTCCATCCCTAGCAGGCCTAACTGTGAAACTGCACAAAGCAAGGCTCACGTTTTTCTTCCAGCCAGCAGGGATTTACTTCATTTGGCCCTTCTGTGTCATCTCATCAGTGGAGTCTGACCTTGTGCAGACTCACTGGTTGTCAACAGTGAGGGAAGGCAGTTGAGAAGGGGAGACCATCGCCATCCTCCACGGAGTTTAGGAGCATCTGTGTCTAGGATTTGATTTCCAGTGAAGCCAGTTTTTCTTACTTGCCAGTAAGATAAGGAAAGGGCAGGGTGGGAGGAGCATAATAGGCTCAAAACACAATAAAAATAGCAAAGGAAACAAACAGTTTGTGCCTAATTTGAAACCAACAGATCTCCATGGTGATTGCAACAAATCCGCTACGTTTGACTGTTTAGTGAAGACAAAAGGTTAGAAATAGGAGTTCACCAGCCGTGCTGGACTGTTTCAATGAATGCTGGAGTAGGAGTGTTAAAACGTTCCCAATGACTGAGTGACTGTGTGAAGGTGCTGAGGGGAATTCTGGGAATAACCTCATTGAAAATCCGTAGGATTCAAGTGTCTTGCTTCTTACTGCATCTTCAGAAAAATCAGCTTTTACAGGTTTCCTGGAATTTTTGCTTTCAACAGTGCTGTTGTGTGGAAAAGAATCCGTAGCACTGTGGCTTCAGACAGAAATAGTGTGGTAGAAGACCTTCAGAAAGCAGGCAGTAAGCTTGAAACCTTAGATAAATAATAGGACTAATATACTTGCCACAGTGAATAATAGGATTATAACTCCCCCAAAACTCTTGATTGGCATTCTACCAGGGTAAATCTCTACGTGAAATAGAAGCCAGAGATAAAATTTCCATCTTAATTTACAGATATTTGAGACAGAGGAAGAAGGGACTGCATTAGTCCTTAGCAAAGAAGAAATTCCTCTTCATGGTAGTCTGAAATACTGTCATGCGATGAGTCAGAAAGTTTTTGTTGTTCACATCTTCAGGGCTACTGAGTTTTGGCATGCAGACTGGGCAGATAGCATTTGCAAATCAACACATCTCCTTTTGCTGAGGCCATTGGCACAGAAAGCTTCCTATTTGCAGTAGGTGTGTTTGAGTTTCTGGCTTTTAAATATGAAGTTTGGAGAGGAGTAGATACTTTTGTAGTATTTAGTCATAAAGAAAAGATCTTCAGAGATAGCTGATGAAGACATTCCTAGTGTATGTTACACTGCATCAAGATTTAGAGTTTCTTGAGTAAATATTGACCAATTTGACCTTTGCTTTTCCTCAGTCAATATTTATCTCTTGGGACAATGAATCTTCATACTCACCTTAGCTGAAGTCCAAGTCTACTTAATAGTATACTTGGAAATACAGAGAGGTGATGATTTGTCTTCGTGCTACTTTTATCTGTTTAAAATTAGATATGAAGGTTTGGTCACCCATGTCATTTTGTCGGATTTCCTAAACAAAGTAGCTTCAGGTCATGGCTGATGGGGAGGCGTCTAGGAAAAACTTAAATCCGTCAGAAGGAAGAGGGGGTGAATCTGGGAGTGGAACAAACTCGTTATTGGAAATCAGGATGAGGATTCCTGTACAATGTCAGAGCCCTTCCAGATGCTGTCAGAAGGAGGGGACTCACCAGGATTAGTCAGTAAAATTCTTGCTGTGTATTTCATGAAGTAAAGAAGTTTTTGAGCTTTCTGAACTTACCACAGTCTTCCAGCAGCCTAAGCCAACAGAGCACAACATCAGGTATTGTGCAGAACTATAGAAAGGCGCTGCCCAAGAGACCAGTCTGCAGACAAAGGGGGCAGTGGCTTGCCAGGAGTCCCACCCTGTCCCTGAGATACGTGTCTGAGAGCAGGTGATCCCTGGCATGGCTGAGTGGTGCTGGGACCATACTACCCCCTTTATTATTTCAGTGACAGTTTCAGTATTTTGGGGCCCTGCTAGTTGAAGCTGAGACACAACCTTCCTCTGAAAAGTGGGGGTGCTGGGACAGCACATATGGCTGGAGCCACTGGGTCAGGGTCCCTGCACAGGTCCTGGCACCTCCCTGCTGCTTCCTTGCCTGGATGCACAGTGTCACCTCTTCAGAGTCCCACAGCATCACTGGATGCTGTTGGAAAAAGCCTCCTCTTACCAACAGGGGCAACATTTTGGGGTAGAAAGTGCAAGTACTGTGCTTGTGAACTATGCTGTGAGAGTGAGAGCAAGAGAACTGGAAAGTGCTGTTCAGGCAGTAGAGAAAGGCGGAGCCTTACAAATATCTGCTTATGCAAATCAAATCATTTGTCTTCTGAAATGTTCATTTTGCCTTTTCCCCGATTATATTTTCTGAATTGCCATATGTACTTCTTGTGATATTTCAGTCTTGTCAAATTAAGAAGAGAAGGCCTTATAATTAACTTAGGATATATACCAAATAAAGTAATGTTTGTCATTCTTACTGTGTAATCAGTCAAAAATATTACAGGTGGCCTGTAAGTTAAAAAAAAAAATCTAAACTGTTTTTGTAACCTCATAGCTATCAAAGGTATTTGTTTGGGGAGAAGGCATTGAGAAAGAAGAGAATTTTAAAATTGCACAATTACAGTTAAAAAAACAGAGCAGGCAACATCATGTGTTTCTGAAGAGCACACTGTTTAATTTTATAGTAACAGTATTTTAAGAATACTGACAGTACACAAGAAGGCAGTGAATAATTCTTATTGCAAAACCCTGATCGTTTGCTGTGTTCAAAATGTTAAGACTTAGTCAGCCCTGGATTTCTCTAAGGAAGAACAGGACATTTCGGGGGCGGGGGGGG
>VZTE01004107.1:170-53682 GCA_013397775.1 Eulacestoma nigropectus | reverse complement strand
AAGCAGTAGTAATGTATCAAAGCAGCATTCAAATAAAATAAATGTTTGGCATCCTTACTTAGAATAGACTGGAAAATGCATTTGTTTTCATGTACCTTTTTTTTTTCCTGATGTGCCTGATTGACTTGTTTTAATACCGGTGTTATTTACATTTCAGGGATGGGCCTCTATTATGCAGGAAATTGTCCAAACCCCTACAGCCGTATTTTAAATTGAAATTATTTTTTTTATGAAGTGATTGTGCAGACTTAATTTAGTAATCTATTATTAAATATATCGTTTCAGGCTGTATAAAGTCTTTATATAGAACGAAAATGGGCACATATGAAGATCTAGGCTATATATACACCTGGTTCTGTATATTAAATCTTATACATATGTTGTCCATTTTCAGAAACAAATAAACTGCTGCTTTTGAAAACTCAGCTTCTCTTCCATATTAGGGAATTCTGCAGACTCCCTGTGTTCCTTTGCTTCAGTATAATGCTAAATCAGTTTGTACATTAGTCTATTTTTAGTTATGAATGAACTTTATGGAGTGCAGCGCACAGAGTGATTTCAGAGATTCTCACTCATAAAACCCGTGTGTCATGTGCTGCAGTTACAGCTGTAAACATTATGCAAGCTCTGGGCTTCCAGGGCCCGAGCCCTGAAATTTCCAGGGGCGAAAAGCATCCCCCCTCACCCATTTGTGCAAAATACTAGGCAAACAGTAAATCTGCCGGCATGAAATCAGGTTAAATTGTGTGACCTTGGCCGTGGCGGGCGGGCTGCCTGGCGTGGCAGCAGGGGGACACTAGAGGGCAACTGAGAGTTTTCTTTAAACCAGCCAAGCCGGAGATGGTTTTAATATCAACCAAGTGTTTAAACTCAGTGAGGATTTATTTTCCCGTCTGCAGATTTCACATAAGTAACCTCGGAGTTTCCATTGACAGCAGATAATAATCCAACTGAAGTTCTTCTGGGGGAAAATGCAGCAGGAGGAGCGGGTCCGGAGCCTGCTTTTGCCCAAATAAGGCTTTTTTTGCAGACCCCATGTGTTAGATAATGATCAACTGACAGTCGGTCATGAGTTAATAATGCTGGATGCTGAAATATGCATACCATGTGGTATACAACAGTTCTGCGGGGAGAGACAAACACAGCTATAATTAGACATCTGAAACACAAGGAAGTGTGTAAATTGTTTAATAGTCCTCCACTTAATTCGCTCAGATAATTTCCTAAGAACCAGTATTGACTACAGAAGAATATTGCACAACTGACTGCATATTTAGTTTAAACCCTGCCCTGCTCAGATAAATTTATGGATACAGCTCAGTTTTATTTGGATTTTTCTGAGTGCTAGAGATTTACTGGGGCCAAAATGCAGAGATGGGCTCAATTTTGTTTGTGTTGATGTTTGGGATGATTACACCGAGTCCATGGGGTTTGCACTCATTTAAACTGGGCACATGATCTGATAATCAGGACTTTAAAACCACCATTTTGGGGGTGTTTTGGGACTTACACAGATTCCCTAGCTGCTCGTACACAACCTGACAAAATTGCTGGAGTTTCACTGCTGTGTTTTACTGGTGAAAAAGTGCAGATCCCTTCCTGTGCTCAGCAGTGCTGGGCAGCGTCCCCTCTGCACCTCAGCAGTGACACCCCATGTCAGGCATATGCAGATCTCCCAGGGTGCCAAGGCTTTGTTCCCAAGCTATCTGCAGAAGCAGAGTTGTCCCCAAACCCCTTGTTGGCTCTGTGCACTGTGATGGGGGAGCCTGGCAAGGCAAGTGCTGCTGGTGAAGTTGGTGATGACCCAGAGACGTGAATGGGAGCAGGGCTTAGGCTGTGGCTGCTGCTCCTGCCTCCACCTAATGCCTTGTGTAGTCCTCGTGGTGGCAGCTGAATGTAGGCATCAAAGGGGGGAGCTTACTCTGTAGTTTCTGCTTGTCACTTTTACTAATATCTTCATGCCAGGTTGATTATGCCTAACAAATTTTGATTACTTCACAGTGCAATGATGAAGTGCAAAGGAAAAAAAAAAAAAGGAAAGGAAATTATAATATTCTTACACTATTAAAAAAAAAAATCTTATATAATCAGTTACAAATCAGAAATGCAAGAGATTATTTAAATAATATATTTGTCATTTTCACGTTGTGCACAATTTGATGATCATTGCTTCCTACCTGCCGTTCTCATTCCTGAAAGCAAGGTCTTGGAAACTGTCCATTTTATCTTTCTGGCATGAATTTCTGCCTGTTTATATTCATGCACAATGTCCATCAGTCAATTAGCCCATCTCATCCATCTATCTGCGTGGATACGACTGGTTACGTATCTATTGTATTTCTGAGGTATGTAGGTCATGTCTCCATTGGGTACTGCTGACTCTGCTAGACAGCAATTACACAAACGCTGGCTTTTACTGGAAAGAAGAAGAAACATTGTTAGGAAAGCTGCCTTAAGATTTGCCTTTTATTTTCTCTAGCACTCTAATGGAAGGTCTGCCTTGAGTGTTTTGATGACTTTTGATCAGGCAGGCTGACTTGCATGGGTTTGCTGTGCATTTTCACTTCTTGCTGCTGTGTTTGCATTGCTTTTGTCTTGGCTATTACATAATCTGTTAGAACCTGCTCATTTGCTCACTTTCCTTTCTTTGCATGCTTGCTATTTTTTTTTTTTTTTAACCCAGACTGTTTTGAGAAGTCAGACCTACACTTCTTCAGTGTTGCTCTGACCCTCCAACAGAAACTGAAGCCCCTGTCTGCTGGGTGCAGCTTCCCAGGAGGTGACCTTTGGGGATGGAGGGCTTTGGGGCTGGAGATTGACTGCAGATTTCTGAGGGAAAGGGAAATTTGATGAACCCACGTCTGATCCTGTGATGCTGCCCAAGCACATGGTGTTTCATGATGAGATAGGACGATTTCTTTGTTCAGGGCTTGAATGCTTCTTTCCCATTAATGACAGAGAGCGCCATGCTGGCTTGGTTGTGTTCAGTGCTTAACACAGGCTCAGCCTCAAAGATGTGAATAGGCCCAGTGAGGTCATCAGAGGTCTTTGCATGCTCCAGGTCTTTACGAGTTAGACATGTACTTTGCTGAATCCAGACTGCAGCTCTTCATGTTCCTTGTCCTGCACTGCTCAGTACTTCACTGTGTTTGATCCTATATTCATACAGTTTCTCACCAGAAGAACCACTGAGTCATCTAATCTGGTATGAACCCCAAGTAGTGGCTCATCAGCCAAAATTGCTGGCAAACTCTTTCATCCAGTTCACCACCTTTTTTCTGAAGGAGAAGGGAAACAGCTGTTTGAGCAAGGACCAGAGCCAGACAGCTGGACGCCTCGTCGTGCAGCCAGCCAGGCTGCTGCAGCCGCCCGCAGCGGCCAGGCTCTCCTGGCAGTAGCATGGGCCCGGCCCTTGCCGTGCCTGAGGCGGGACAGCTCCAGTCTGATATCTCAACCCTCCAGACCCTCAAATTCATGTGTTACTTCCTGCACTGTGCACACCAGCTTGTGTCTGGCTCAGGCTTTTCCCAAAGGCCTTGAGAAAGCTGGTTATACGCATGCCTCCATATTCTGGCACTGGATCGGGTATGGGGACTGCAGTGCCTGGGCACGCCTGGTTACGCCTCCTCGCTCCTGACTACCAGCTTTTTCTCACCTTTGAGGCACTCCTACTGCCTAGTGAAGTCCCTTCTCAGTCGTTTTTGCTCAAACCCAGCAGAGCCTGAGTTATTCAGACCTCCCTGAAGGCAGATAATCCATTGGCCACAACATCTTTCTATCAGGGTATGTTGAATTTCCAGTGGGAAGTGGCCTATGAACAGTCACCCTTGGCATGGTCAATGGGACCTGTAATCCTTGTTTGCAGGTTTCATGCTGGAGCTGTATTGAGGAGCATTATGTTTTCCTGGTCTGTTTTCCTTCTGATTACTCATTTGTATGAGTCAGTCTTAGCATTGTGCCAGTCCTTGTGTTGGTGTGAATATAACTGTCAGGGACTTTGTATTTATTTCACTGATGAAAATTTGTAATACTTGCAAGGCTAGGAGCAACCCCTGTGGAATCCCACCAGAAATCTTTTCATTTGGTAGAAATTCCCCACTGATGCCTGCATTTAGCCAATTCTTAATCCATTCAATATACACTTTAATAAAATTATGTAGTGCTGTTTTTTAATCAAAGTATTATCTAATATTAAATCAGCTGTCTTACTGAATGCAGGTAAGTTCCATGTGTGCAGCTAGTTTCTCTAACCAAGCTTACAGTTTCAAAGTGTAAAATAAGGTGCTTTGCTTGTTTTTCTTTTCTGTTGTTTTAAGATCTGGTTTCTGTAAAACCAAGTCAATTGACTGGCTTTAATTATATTCTTTTGCAAGCATATCATCTGGCTTCTTTGCAAATATGGAACAAATATTTACCAAACACCTCTGCCTCTTTTTGAATCATTAGTAGTAATCCTGTCATCTGTAGCCAGCAATAGGCCTACACCGGATTTTTTTATTATTATTATTTTAATTTACTCAAAGGTCTACTTGAATGTCACATATTTGTCAAGCATAGATTTTTCTCTGAAGTCTTCAGCTTCCCTTTTCAATTTACTGCACTTCATAATTTCTAACACATGTATAGGTTTTGTCCAGAAAAAAAAAACCAAACAACTTTTTTCCATTTTTTTAAAACCCACATTAGTCAGCAGGACATAAAGAAGTCCAGATCAAGGAAAAGTCTTAACATCCAACCATGCTGAAATGAAGGAAAAGAGACTCTAAGCCTCATCCTGAACTTTGTCTCTGCCTTCCATAGAAAAACATTCAGTTTTTGGTGAAATTGGCCAACCTGATGTTTGCAATGCCTCTAAATTTTCTGTTAAAAGCAATGCTAATCTGAACTGTAATTCATGAAAAATACTAGCATTTTGCTTCTTCAGAGATTGTCTGGTCAGGAGGGGGGTCAAAACAACAGTCTGCAGCAAGTCATATGTCTCCACATTAATCCACACAAGGAAGTGTCTGTTTCACTTATTTCCAAATGGGGAATGTTTTCTTTAGAGAGGTAGCAAATTGATTTTCCCCATATGGAGCATAGGATATCTCATTTCCAAAACAAAACTTTCAGAAATGGCTACACAAGTCCGCTCTTTCTCCATGTGGGTTAGAAAGCAGCATGATTCCTTAATGTTTCCTGCAAGGTTGTTCACTGCTGTGCTCTGGAGTTTCCCGGTCAGGCCTGGCATGTTCAGTTATAAAGAAAGGAATAAACAACTGTTTTCATTTAGAAAAAATCTAGTAAAAAATAATTTTAATATTCAAGTTGTTTTATGTCAGCTTGGGTAAACACGAGAGGTGTGTTATGTGTGTGCAGAGAGCCTGTGTGACTTCCACAGCTTGATGAGAGCTTGACTTGTTCGTAGATGCTCATGATTGACTTCCATAGGTGTACTTCAGAGCCCATTGACACCTTCCCCAAATTCAGTTGATACTGTTTTTTCCTAAACACGGGTCTAGGGTTTTTTTATCATAGTCTGATCTTTTGATTTTTTTTCCAGCCACTTTAATTTCTAACCTTTTGATGCAATATTAGGTTACTTGCAGCTTGCTTCTCTTCATCAGCTCAGCGTACCTGGGCAATAAATGCACCAAGCCCTCCTTTTTGGACCCTGTTTCTGGGAGGCAAAAGCTTTTAAATAAACTTTCAAGGGTGAAAGGAAAATAAATTAAATGTAAGGTCCCAAAGTCAAAATGCAGAAAAGGGGATGAGATAAAATAAAGAGATGGTGGTGATGGGGAAATCAAGGAAGCAGCTGGGACTCCAGAAAGTATGCAAGGTTAACTAAACTTTGAACAGTTTCTGAGACCATGCTTAAATCAGCAATATGCTTTTCTTAACTTCCAGATATTGCAGAATGCCGGAAGCCCCCTAGAGGGGTAAGTGTTAAAGCCATTAAACCTGTTAACTTTCTATTCATTACATTTTAAAAGGTGCAACATGTAACCATGCTTTTCAGCCAAGAGCTGACTTTCGCCAGGCTGCTTTAGGGATGCCCGCAGCAACCAGCTATTTGCCACCTGCTAGCAGGCATGGTCAGTTCATGGATTTTGTGGAGATCTGAGGCCATTCTTCTCACCTTGACTTCGATGGCCAGGCACCTCCGTATGCCACCTCCAGCTTCTGTTTGGCACCTGAATCATGAATAGCTCTGGGATCTGACACATCCTGCTGTTTCCACCTGCCTCAGAGGGGAGATCTCCTAATCTGTTCTGTATGTACTGATGGTTTTGCAGCTTAGGGTCAAGGATTCTGGTATTACAGCTTTTGTGCACGTGGATGAAAACCAGAAGACTTGAAGAAGTGGCACAGTGCGGAAGGATTCTGTGAGGGGACGTTGTGCAAGGTGTCCTTCAGGGAGGAGCGGTTGTGGATGCATTTGGCAGCTGTGCTGCCACCCTGCCTCATGTCTCTTCTGAACCCAGCACCACTGTTCATCCCTGTTTATTCAGTTCTTGCAACTTCCACTGCTCCACCTAAATACTGGTTTGTGATTATCTCCCTCTGGTACACTCCCACCTCTACATTTAGAGCTCACCTAACTCTGTGAGCCCACCCTTAATGTAGACCCAGATCTTCGGCTGGCCCTTCTTTTTTGATGGCCGTGGAGATTTTTAGAAGCTCAGTTGATTTTTTTTTTTTTTAATTGATTTTTGCAGTTGGCAAAAATACTGTTGTTCTTCCTTCATCTTTCCACAGAAACATGGTCACAAAAAACAGCAGGCAGCCAGAAGAATCTGTGTAAGTCCATTAGCAATGCTGAGTACATTCCTCAGCAAATACAGCAATGGCCTTCTTTTCCTTTTTTTTTTCTTTTTTTTTCTCCTAATTTTGAAGTGTTTCTTAGAAACTGGAGTATCAGCAAGCCAGAATCAAAAGTCGTATGAGGAAATAGTTACACAGGTCAGACAGGCCTGGAAAGGCAAGAACTTTGATCATGGGCATTACAATTGCTTAGATGTGCTCTAGAGTAAGAAATGTGGAGCAAGCAATTAAAAGATCCATGTTTTAGGCATGAGTTCAGCACTTGTTTACTTACATGGTTTGCTGAGCAGCCAGCAAGGTCCAAGGTTATTTTGGGCTCAGCATGAGTAAGTGATCCAGGTATGACAAATGAGGTAATGCATTCCAGGCTCATTAAAAACTCTTGGCTACACCACTGATTTTGACAAAGTGCCAACATTGCTTGACCTCAGCTGTGTGAAGGCCACTATTTTTTTTAACACCCTCCCTATAACAACAAATCTTTCGCATCAGCCAAAATGCATGCATGTAGAGTGTGTTATTGGGAGGGTTGAACTCACTGGACTTCCAGTGATAATCAGACTCGTAAAAAAGAGGTAATTTTACAGTAACTGACCTGCTAAATTCAGGTACCCCAAAACCACAGCCATTGTCTCTTGACTTATTCGTGCCTCTAGAAGTGGTCGTGTGTACACAGTAGATGGCATTTTCAGTGTGGATGTAGCTCGGATGAGGCTGACCTGATAACAGGGAGATGGTAAGCCCTGTGATCACATCCCCGTCCTGGACACATAGGAAAAGAAGGTGGCAGGTGGAACGTGCTGTCTTGTTGTGGCGGCCTCTGTTTTTCCATGGTAGGTAGTGTTAATGGTCATGGCTGACTTTGGCAGCTCCCACTTTTGGGTACTTCTCTTTCCCCTGCATAGAACTTGCCTTTCTTGGGTTAAAACCAGGGCTGGGAGTTACTCTAGGCAGTGCGGCTTGGAAATCCTCCTATTTCTCATGTCCTGCTGAGCAGGCAGTGCCTGTGAAAGTTGAAAAACTGAGGGTGGTAGTGACTGGAGAAGAGCAGCCACAACCTTATGAATTTTCTGAGTGGGACAGCTGCCCTTTCCCTCTCTTTCTGGCCTATCCCAATCACCTACAATATCCTGATGTTTGCACAGATTGGTGAGAGTGCTGGAGGGGAAGATGTAATTTTTGAGCAATGATGTTGATTCTTGGCTTCATGAACAGAAAGAACTTCTGGCTTTGAGGAAACATATAGCTAGCCTGAGCAGCATTAGCCTTGAGCTCCTCTCTTTTCTGTGTGGCTGTCTTGGTGGGTCAGAGCCTACTGCTGAGCTTATCTGCAGTTCCTGGTCTTTACTTCCCTGCGCAGATGCCTCTGGACTGTCCCTGTTTGATTACTGTAGTCTGTAGGCAGCTTCTGCAAGACCAGGCTTTGGGAGCATCAGGTTGGCTACTTACTGTGATATGTTGAGATGGCAAAGATTTGCCAGTCCACAACTACAGATAATCTAACTCGTTGTGCTATGCATGACACACAGCCTTTGCATTTAACCTCTCAGGTGTAACAGTTTGCAGTATAAATGTGTAGGGCATTGCTGGTGTTTTGGCAGTACAGAGCACAGCCACGGTTTGGGGACTCCTCCAAGCTCGAGGAGTGTTCGCTCGTACTGTGTGCATTTTGCTGCTAGCTGTGTTTTACCTGGCCATACCTGAAAGGTTTGCCAGGACTCAGCAGGTGAAAGGAGCAGGAAAACACCGCACGCTGGCAAAAGGCAATCATGTTGTCAAATGCATAGGAAAGTTTTTTAACTGGTACTGTGTTGTCTCTCTCATACTCCTGTTACAGGCACTCACACTAAAGAGGTGGCAAATAATGCAAACATTTTTCTGTACTTATTTATTCATTTTTTACTTTAATTTTCTTTGCTTATGTTCTCACCTTCTGGGAATGTGCAAGTTATCAGGTCTCACTGCCACAAATGCTTTCAGGAAATGAATTTGAAAGCCATATGCACAAACACATGAAGAAATTGAATAATTTTGGATATTCTTAGGAAGTCATGCCAGAAGTCCTTCTCCACTAGAAAACAGAAAACACCCCTTAGGATACTCACTTAGCTGTCCAGTACATATTGAACATCCAGTGTCATCAGGAAAACGGAATGTGACTAAGCCACAAAATGTGTAAAATTGCTTTAAAATAATTATGAATAACAAATTCAAGACATTTGCAGTGTGCTCATGAATATGTCAAAAATTAAACAAAAGATGACAAAATTGAAACATGAATGTGACTTGTAAATTCTTTCTTCGGTCCTAGTCATGTTTCCTAGCTCACATGAACAAAACGAATGTTGCCGAAATGCAATAATCTTCAAAGAATGCATTTATTTATAATGGTTTAGGGAGCAAATATTAATGGCTTTGTTTCAAGTGTGACTGGAACTATGTCAAATGTTTTCTTTTGCAGAGTAAGTACTAGATGCAAGGACCTTCTCTTCTGATATTAATTCTTATTGCTGCTTTCTTGTTAATTGTGTGTCAGATCTGGAGTGGCTTTAGGTGATTTAAAATCATACCATGAGGTGTGTGGGACAGTCCTTGTGTGTGCTGCAGACAGACCTTCTCTGCTGCTGCTCCTGAGCCACGGGGAGAATGCAAATACCCCATTTCATAGTGGGTTTGTGCCAGTTCTGCCGTGGAAGGCTCCAATTCAAACAGTGTTTATATGCAAGCTCAATATACCTGGAATTTAGGAACAAATGCCTTCTTGCTTTTAAAGCTTTTAGCAAAACATTAGCAGTGCTTTATAGTGTGATACAAAGTACAGTGCCAAAACTCAGGATAACAAGTGTGTTTGAAAAACATTGAGCCTTGAACTAGTTTCTTTATTTCTTAAAAAGAAAGAAAGGAATGAAGGAAAGAAAGAAAGGACAAGTAATTCACATGTAAGTATATTTAATAGTAGCTCAGCCACGTCCCTCTTTGGCCATTGGTTGGGCCAGGCCTGGGGATCCTTTCATTCAAAGGTTAATCTTTTAACATGTGTGCCAGAGTGTAGTAAATTGAGGGAACATTTCTATTTCCTTCAGTACCTTTTTAAAGAAGATGCGACTGCTGAGGCAGACCGTGGTTAAGGATCTGTCCATCCCATCCAGGTCATGGACCAAAAAACCCCTGTAGGCATCAGGAAGACATCAAAGGTTGAGCGGGGATTATAAATAAGGCAGGGCGGCGTGGCCAGGGCTGGCGGTCTGGCAGCCGGCGCTGGAGTCCTCGGAGCTCATCCCACGCTCCTGCCGAGTCGCTCATCTCTGTTTAGATGAGTAATGGAGCGGCTGGGGGAGGGGATTTGTAAGCACGGAGCAAATACTCTTAGTGTTCATTTTGTGTAAGACTGACATCCACACCAAGTCGAGACTCCCAGCGACGTAGTGTGCAGTCACATGCTGTAGCATTCATGAGTACAGATATAAATCAGGCAGATGTTTGTCGACTGGAATGGGTAATAATTTCTTTCTCTCTTTGTTTGATTTTGCATGTTAGCCTCAGATGACAATTTCACAATTGCTTTCTACAGTACTTTTCAATAAGCAGAATGTGCTTCACTGGAGATAGATGGAGATATTTCTGTAGGGAGATAAACATATTTTTAGATAGACACAAATATGGACTTACACCCATATGCACATGCATATATAAATATACACATACATTATAGAAAATTTTTTTTTTCTTACACCGGTGTTGGGGGTAGAAAAAGGATCTGACTTTTTATTTTAAACACACAGCTTTTCTTTTTCTCTGAACAGACCAAATATGACAGTGTTACTCAAACTATAAAATCAAATTAGCACCCTTTATTATGTTTGCAAACTAATTAAAATGTAAAATGTCCTGAAACTACTGGCTTACTGTGTGACAAATGTAGGATTAGAAACAATTAGAAGACACTCAAGAGGTTTGTGATGTTTAGATTTCTGACATTGTTCTAATCATCCCTTTAAGTAATGAAAACAATGGTTACCTAGAAATTAAAGGTTTAAAGGAAATTATCTTATTCGGTACAGTCATTAGTTAATGATTGTTTATAATTTTAAATGTTGCCATAGTAGTCAGAGGCTGATTTTTAAATCTGAAAGCAGAGGGGACGTGTAATAATGAGCAAACATCTGCTTCATCTATTATTTCTATATATGATCATAATTTATAATGTAATACCACTATTGAAAGATGAGTGTGATATTTTTTATGATGATCCATATCCCATTCCTCATATGGCTCAGCACAGTTAGGATTTAGTCACTGCGTTATTTCAGAGCTGTTTTATCTTAAGAATTGGGCAAAACTGAAAGTGATTCATGTTAATTTGTATGTGTGGTATGTAACCCTTATGAAACAATCAATCACTTATTTCAGTACTTGTCAACTTCCAGAACTAGCTGTTAAGGGGTTTTTTTAATCCATTTCAGGACTCAGGGGTAATTTTTTTTTTTCTTAAACTTTTTTAGAAGAACTTTGACAAGAATGACAGGATATATAAACATTTCTTGGAGCTGTAAGGAATTTCAATATTTCAGAGCATTTCCAAAGCCAGATGTTTCCTAAAGTTGGAAATAGCAGTACTCTTGCTTGAAGATTAGAAATAAAGGCAGCAGGGTGATTAATTCAAAGTTACCTATTAATATTCAATTTTGTTCTTTTTTGTACCATGGAGAAATATTTGTGCTTTCTCTCCGAGTCCTTGGGAGACCAGTGTTTGACTTTATATTAATTAGTTATGTGAAAGTAGAATAGATTTGCCTTGGGGGATATTCTATAGAAATGTATAGTGCGTCAAGACGTAACCCATGGAGGATGGGAATCTCATAATAAGCATTTACTGTAGACAGATGTGTACATTTCTGTGACTGATTGTAGTGGAATTATTTATTATGCTTTCAGCTGTTAAGAATCCAGTATAAGACAATGTGCTCAAAGTGTTCTCCATTAATTTTCAGCGCCAAATCTTAAAGGCAGACCGCGCAAAAAGAAGCCATGCCCACAGAGAAGAGATTCATTAAATGGCATTAAGGATTCCAACAATAATTCTGAAAGCAAAGCTGTTGCCAAGGTAAATCACTTAATAATACTCTTTTCGGTACTCTCTTCTTTTTTAGGTACAAACCTGCCTTTGTTTCCCAGCACGCGGTTTCAGATTTAGAGTGTAACTTATTTTCTTGGAGAGATAAACGTAATTTTTTTCAAGAGTTTTATTTTTCACTTTAAATCATGCCTGTGTTCAAAGTTACCAGCAACTATAATCACCTAACAACCTAATGCTATCAGCTTGTTGGTAACTGGTAGTGCTTAAGCTTTCTTGGCATCTAGTGTTAGTTTTCACATTCTGTGACACACAAACATAGTTTGTGACAGTATCTTCGAATTAAAAATAAACCTGGGAGCAGCTCACCCTGTTACAACGTACTTCTAAATATAAGTTTGAAGATAAACAGACTATGAAACAAGAGCTGCCTCAGTAATGGTTTCCAAGAAGCAAACACAAACGATATTACCCTGATGTTAAGATCTCGACATTTCTAAATTAGTAAAAAAAAAAAAAGATAAAGGCAGAAACTCAGTAGGAAAGCTTAAAAAAATATCTGGGCTGTTTCTTTAATACTTACTGCTGAGCTTCATGTTCTACAGTTTTCTGAATAGTACATGCTTTTACAGAGTCTTCTGTATGTGCTGCAGTGCTTAGCCCATACTGCAAGTAAAAACTGGATCACTGATTAGTGTTTATAGACTTAATCTTTAAAATATTTATGGGTTTGTGTCTTTTCCCTAAAATATTTTAAAATGGAGTTTCTGTAGTGTAAATTGCATCCTATTTTCTATGTTGTCTGAGTGGTTTTAAATAGGAATTTGGTTTTCTCTTAAAAAAAAGAGCAGCACAAATGGCTCCTTTCAAGATGATTTAATTTGAAACTCTAAGGTGCAAAGATGGAAAATTACTTAGAGCAATGCTTGATTTTTATCTGAGGCAGAACTTTGTCACTGATACTTTTAAGCTAAAGAGATTTGCATATACTGAATTTCTACACTAACTCCTCCCGAATCTGTTGTTTCAATAAATTAGATGGATATGTATCTGAAGAATGCTTCCATTGTTGTGACCATCTCTTTAGGAAATACAGTGAATCTGTAGATCCATTTGCGTTGGTATTGTTGTACACAGTGAATGTCCTGAGAGATTAGGAGGTTAAAGAGGTCAAGTGGAAGTGTTCTGCTCTCAGTTTCTCATAGGAAGGCAAATTAAATTCCACCTCCTCCTCCTCCTCCCTAGGAGTTCAGTTAAAACTGTGCCTTCTGTTGATGACGATAAAAGAGGCTGAAGTTCATGATGAAGCTCTGCCCTTAAGTCACTGTTTCTCTTCTCTTTTTGCCTTATTGTGCTCAGTTGGAGTCTGTACTATCGTATTAGACAGGCATGGTAAGAGGCGGTGGAGCCTGGTGTGTTGAGTTGCGGGGTCCTGCCAGATACTATAGAGTTTGTGTGAATGTTTTCTCTGTGAAAGAATGTGCAAAATCCATTGTGTGAAAATGTCTCAATTTGCCTCAATTCCCCCTTCCCCCAAGCCATTTTTCATGTTAAATATTGCCAGTGAACTGCGGCATGGACCGTATTGTCGAAGCACCCCAGACTGTAGCACAAGTAGTTCTGCCTCTTCAGCACCTGATATATAGGTAATAGATAATTAAAAACAACAGTAACACTTCATACCAAATTGTTTATCTTCTCTGTTTATATTTGGGTTCACACTACTAGTCAGATGGGAGGATATTTCAGATAAGAAGTAATTCCGCCTATTTATCTAGTCATACTGTGCTCATCATTGTGCAGATATTAATAGCATTAATTATCTTGGCCAGCTTAATTTCATTATAAATAATAGACATGCTCATGATATAATGTCCTTGCATGTAGTCACACTGACTTCACTGTGGCTCTTCATATCAATCTGTGTCTCAGGGCTGTGGGTACACTTCCATGACAGGAGGACAGCAAAGCACACCCTCTACAGCAGATGCACTGCACTTTCTGCAGACCCTGCCAGTGGGTTGCTGGGGAGGGAGGAGAAGGTTATTTGGGGAAGGGGAGGAATAGAGATCCACTTACTGTCTTCTCATTGCTGGGAAGAGTTGGGATGTTGTCATCTGAAGCTCCATGTTGGACTTCGCCATTGGTTATCCTCCCTCTGTGAGTGCTCTATGTCCGACTAATGCTGACAGTGGGTCCATGGAGAGCAGGATTGAACACTGCTCATGTAAACAGGACAAATCCACTTGTGTTAGATGCTGAAGCGTTTAGCAGTCCTGTCCGTGTTCTTGTTCCAGATAAAATCCCTTCTGACCAGAAGCTGGGCTGCTTGCATTCTCAGTGCATGTCACTCAGTGTCTGGCAGCAGCCTCATTTCTCAGTGGCGGGGTGACGGCTCTGATGGACTTGCAGTGGCTGTATGGTTTTGGGTTGGGAAACAGCAGAAGGGGCATTCTGAAGGCTGTGGCTATGAGCCTATCAAGACCAATGCAAGCTGCATAGTTGTCATGACTTGCTGAATATCATGTTCTCAGCTGCCAATGACTAGAAAGCTAAATTCTTAAAATGTAGTTCTCATTAGGCATGTTTGCCTTGAACCACCAGCAGATCACTTTGAGGGTATCACAGTTACCTGGCAAGGAAAAGTGTCTGGTTTGGTAGGAGCAGCTCTGGGTCAATTCCAGTATGGGTGGCTTGTTAAAAAGAGAGTGATAGCGGCACAGACAATGTGGTCCTGGACCTGCAGGTGCTGCCAGGGAAGGTGGGCCTTTCGTGTGCCGCTTCTTGCTTTTGATCTCTTTGGCGGTCACTGCATCCATTTTAGTGCCTCCTGAGGAAGATCCCAGGGGAGTTCCCTCCCAGGCTGGGAAGGGAATATGAGGCCATCTACTCTAGCAGGATCAGCTCTCCTGGAGAGGGATATATCAAGCTCTTCTCTTGAAACACTCCCAGGGCTCTGGAGGCTTTCATACTTGATGTGTCGTCAGTGCTGGACAGGCTTTTAGAACTTGGAGGCTTCAGCAGATGACCCTCATTGTACCTGCTTCATCTTCCCAGAGAGTGTTCCCAATTCAAAGCGTGTTCTAACACTTTTTAAAACTGGCTGATCTGACCATTTTGAGGAACTGAAAGGATTAACTTGTTAAACACGGCAATTGTCCCCAAATGAATCTATTAATTACATCTCCTAGTGCAAATGCTGAAGTAAATCTCTCACTTCATTTGTGCAGCAAGATCTGGGAAATTGTTTAAAAGTTGCCAGGATATGCTTTTCCCATGGCCACAGGTGGCCTGGCATGCTTTCAGACCTGGAGATTTATTCCGAGTGCCTTGGCCATTATCTGATGGAAACTGTAAAATGCAGGTCTGTTGTGGTCTGTGTTGTGTGTGACCTCTGGCAGGAGAAGACAAACACACGGGTGTACCCATGAGTGTTCACTGGCCATTTGGTCGTGGATCATCCACCTCTGATGGAACACACAGCAGGAGGTGGTCAGATGTTCCAGAGCCCATCTCAGTGCACCCCCATCTTATCCAGCTTAACCCAGCTGTGGCACTGAGTTTGTGTTTTGAAAGAGAAGGGCAGTTTGTGGTGTTTGGTGCAAATCTGGCATCGTTCTCACTGATTTTGATATATTTATGCTGGATTTACACTGGTGTTACCCAGAATGGCATTTGGCCCTTTTGGTTCTCATTAATCATTGATCGTGGCATTCACCCATATTGCCTGTCAGATGGTGGGGAGGTTCCAAAAGTGAGGCTTGGGCCTCAAATGCTGAGCAGATGAAGCATTGTAGCCTTCACGAAAGCTCTGTTTAACTTAACACTGCTTGGAGTCCACCCATCCCATTTTGACACCTCTAAGTTCCACAGGGGCTTTGACCTTGCTTCTCTGTAGACTGAAGAGAGGAAGGCTGTGTGTACCACGGTTTTTTCCCACTCCTGGTGGATTTCTAAATGTTCCTTGGCCTTTGTCTCCTTGAGGGTAGTATCCCTTGTCATTAGTTTGCTTGCACAGCAGTGAGCTTTGATTTCACTTAAGAGTTCATGACCAGGTTGTCTTTGCAAACATAGTTCTGAATTGTCTGGCTTGAAAATGAGAATCCAGGCAAGGGGGTGACAAAACTGAAAAACTGTTCCCAGGTCTAATGAATTTGTTCCAAATTCGCAGCTCCAGCTAAAAATCCTGAAATTATTGAAGTCATGCATTCCTTTTGGGAGTGTTAACCCAGTCTTTGGTGAAGCATTGAGACCTATGACAATGTAATCTAAACTTTATAAGCGGAAGCTTATAAATGTTAAAAAATTTTTGTGACGTGCCAAAGTAAAAAAAGTCAAGGAATTACATCTCTGTCCTGAAAAGTGGATGAGGAAGTCCAAAGTTCATTTAATAGGAAAAACGTCCTGTTCGCTCCTCTGACTTTTGGATGAAACCCATGATATTTACAAAAGTTTAATCAACAAGCATATCTATTACTAAAAGGCAAAGGATGGTGTCTTGTGCTATAGGAAGACAACATCTCTTTGAACTGTGCAACTGGAGAATATCAAGCAGTACACTGGACATACTTCAGCAGCAAGTGATCAAGAAAAATCCCGCAGGAAGTCCATTTCCCAGTCCCTGCTGCATTGCCTGGGAGGAGTGAGCCTGTACCCTGCAGTGGCCAATAAGGAGGTTTTTCAGCAGCATCAGTTGCCATGGAAAATTGTGAGCACTTGTCCGCTCTGGTTAGGAGCTACCATTGCTTTGTCCCACATCTGTGGAAAACTGTGGAGCAGATCACCTGAAGTCAGTTCTTTCTGCAAAGTTAATACCTGGAAAAATATAAAGATTTTGCTTTTTCTGAGCCTGAAATTCCAGAGTATCTTTATTAAGATAAAATAAGCATATTGAGGTTGTGGTCTTTCCAGTGATACGTTTGTTGTTTGTTTACGAGCACTTGCGTAGTGCTCTTCATAGCAGTTGCTTCCAAACTCTCAACAAGTATCCAGAAAGCACCTGGTTTAGAAGTGACAGTTCTGAAGGAGGGTCCATAGGTTGCTTGACCACGAGCTTCTGCCTTCCTGCCTAGCAGGATACCCTGCTCTCCTGTGGTGTCCTCCTAAAATACCAAATACTGGCTCTTAGAGTCTCCCTGCTCTCACTGGGAGCACAAAGGACATGTCTTGGATGGGATATGGAACTGCAAGAAGGCTCCTGATGGCACTCAGAAGCATTGAAGGGACAGTGCAAACCCAAAATACATATAACCACCTCCACTACCTTGTATTAGAGAACTTCCAGTATGTCATTGGAAATGTATTGGATACCATGGTCCCAGTGTCTTGGGCATGGAGAGCTTTTAAACATCAGGTTTCTGCTCTTCTTATTTTTTTTTTTTTTTTATACATACTTTAAGTGAATGCTGGATTTGTAATTTGCTTGATTCAGTGAGAGGATTATCTTCCAGAGGGGCTGCAGGATTAAGCCAGTCTCATTGGATATTTTTCCCCATCTATGAATATTGAGGAGAGGTAAAGTGGTTCCAATTTATTGATTTCCTGACTGGCACAAAACTGCTGGGCAGTCCCGTGGGAGACCTGGAGCTCTGGGACTTCGGTGCATTGGGGATGCCAGTGTCTACCAGGAAAGGCTCCAGCTACCAGCCTCTCCCTTCTGCTAAATGCTTAGGGCTGTGCTCAAGTTTAAACAGATGCTCAAATCCACTTGACTTGAGTCCGTGCTACAGCAGAACCTCCACTTGTGTGCTGAGGGCTCTGCCTGGGTAAAGCTTGCCAAGGTTTGCAGCTATTTTGGTGGGCCAAAGGAGAGAAAAATGTGTCATTTCAGAGCTGGCTGCTGAGCATTCCTGGAAGGGGCTGAGCACCTCAGCTCCAAGGGTTGTCTACGAGAGTTGACAATGCTCAGTGTCAATCCTGGAACGAGGGTTATTATTAGACTTGCTAATGGCAAGTGTATGTGAGAGATGGAAGCTGTCTGTGACATAGCAATGTATAGTCATAAAAATGCAGATCTGGAGAGCATTACCAATGAGTTATAATGATTTAAAGATGTGGCTATTTAAAAATGTTGTGACTAAGATTCAGAACAAGACATTTAGCTCTATAAATAGCTTCCTTTGTTTCCCCTCAAACACAGTCGCATGGTTTGGCCTTCGTTTTTTTCAACAATCCATTCTGCTAGGAGAGGGTATTTATTCCTTAAGTGAAAATTAAAGGTTACCCAGATCTGATATGACATCTTTTCTTTTCCCAGGTAAAATGTGAGGCTAAGTCAGCTTTGCCCAAACCCAAGAGTAACAACAGCAACTGTAAGAAAGGCTCAAGTGAGGATAAATCAAAGATTGCCGTAGGTGAAGAATGCAGAGCTGATGAGCAGGCTTTCCTTGTGGCTCTTTATAAATATATGAAAGAAAGGAAAACACCAATTGAACGAATACCCTATTTAGGTTTTAAGCAGAGTAAGTATCCTTTTTCTCACTTTCTTGTTGACATTTTAGAATGGTTTGGCTTCTCTGGAGAAAGCAATTGCACACGAAGCCTATTTTAAAGCCTTATGGATGGGGAGGGACCATGTTTATCTCTACACATTTTCCAGTCCAGGCATTTCACTGTCTTATGCCTAGATTTGCATTTCTTCCTTCTGGGGTAGTTGCTGCTGGATATTTATAGGTTTAAATCCACTGATTATGACTAGAAATAGGCATGTTGAAAACTCTCTAGTTTTCTGTTTTGTAAATCTGCAGCGTCTGTAATGCCTTTCTTCTGAGTTAATAATATGACGTATCTTTATTGTGCCCAGATGTTCTTTATGAAAGGACAAATATTAAAGGAAGACATTTAAAGGTGGTCAAGAAAGGCACAAAAGGGATCATATTTTTAAGCCCCAAAATGTGTTTATAGTTAATAAATTAGTGATTTCGGAGAATAAAACCAGACAGTGTCTGCTTAATACAGAATTCAGTGTTTAGAATTGCTTTGGCCTGTACAGTTTATAGTGCCACAATCTGTAAATTAATTGTATGTGGAGAAGATACAGTTGAAACTGAATTTTGCATAAATATTGCAGCACAATGTAGATCTTTCACAGTTTCCAACAAAAGCTGTAAATGGGGGTATTTTTCCTCCTTATCTATAGATTGAATGATACTTCATTTCCTTAAAGGGAAAACGCCATGGATTGAAATATTATTTACTCTAATTTATCTCCGAGATTAAAACCATGTGTTATTTTGATGAAGAATGTCAAACCTGTATGTTTTACATAACAATTTACATACCTAATAGCAATTGGCACTGATTGCAACAGGCCTCCAGCAGCCATTATAAACTTATATAACTCCAAATGATTACAGTGTTTGTCTGAAAACTGGCTGCTTGAAATGGGAGTAAAATTAATGTACTATGAACAGCTTCGTTGCATTATGCATTGATTCAGATTAAATCAAGGCCTAAGCAAAGCTCTTGATAGCTTTGAAGCAGTACAAGGTTCAATGAGGCTTTCAGAACATTTTGTGTTGAAGAAATTATTTTTTTCTCCCCCCCATTTTATTCTATACTCCCTCAAGCATGGATGCAGGGTGGGCTTAAAAGACAAGCTAAAGTATTATTTCTAAAGTTGCCCACTGGGGGTAGGGCCCGCTGCTAACGTTTAGCTGGAATACATTGAAACTTGCCTGACATTCATTATGAACCAGAGGCCTGATCCGGCGAATACTAAAATACCAAGAGTAAGTATGCTGAGAAGAGCAGAAATGTTTGCAGGATGGGGCTCTGCATTTGTCCGGCAAGGCTTGTTGCAAACATTGCCGTATAAATAGGCTGGTGGGAAGAGGCATTACATACACTACAGCAGAGCATCCCTCCATGGAGAAAGAGATCCCGTTCTCCGTGGTCCACAGCGTTACTGCTGACCTCAAGTATTTGTAGTGTGTCTGTGGGGATTCGCTGGTGGTGGAATTGTGCATACACCTTTGATAGGGCTGACATGAATTTTTCTTCTAACAATTAAATGAGATAAAATAAAAACTAAAATAAAACAAATAAATTAAAATAGACACCAGCAAGGAGTGGCCTCATGGGACAGGGGGCCGAGATGAAAAGCACATGAAAGGGGAGAAGTTCTACAGGAAATAACAACTCTCTCCCAACACATCTTTTGAGTTGAGTTGCCTCTGTGCTTCTGACCCCACAGCCACGGGCAAGGCACAACCAGCCACAGCATAATTATTCCAGTAATGCTCATTCGTGCTCCATCTGGGTTCATTCACGCAGGGCCCGCTAGAACACAGCTTATTGTTCATTGATTATGGAGCCCATTATCTGAGCTGCAGTAAATATTGGATATTGTCTAATCGATAGGCCTGCTCTGTGAGCCAGTGTGTGGCTCTTGCTTGCTTGCTAATGAAACCAATATTAAACAAATAATTAAGAGTAACATTCTTCCCAATGAGTAATTTTTATTATCAAAGTTATGGAAACATGCTACAGTCATTATACCGTGTCTCTTACCAGCAAAGTCAAATGAGCCCATTACCTTTGTCTCAGTGTATTTTTCCAGTCCTGTTAAGGAATCTGTGTGTTCTCTAATATGTAATTAAAAATATATATAGTATGGGCTAATATTTACTCTTCAGATTATGTAAATACTTCTTTGGAAAATGTTTCACAGGAGCTTTTTCAGGGGCTCTGAGCTTTTTTTTCTCTATTTTTTTTTTTAAACTGTTTAATTTACATTTCTTTGAAATATGTTGGCTAATGCAATGCTTATCTAAATACTTATTGTCCCTCTAACAGTTAACCTTTGGACTATGTTTCAAGCTGCTCAAAAACTGGGAGGATATGAAACAGTAAGTGTTTAAGTAACTTAAATGAAATAATTGTGCGATCTAACTTTTCCCTGTTAGAAAAAAAAAATGTAAAAGCAAACAATCATTTGCTGCATTTTAGGCTAGCTGTACTCATTGTGGGTTTATTGGACCATTTTTGGAAACGGTCCCAATTAGTTCCAGATTTGGCAAAATTGTAAACTTGTCGTAAAAACTACAAGTGGAAAACATATGTAACTCTTCCCTGTCAAGGAAATTAGTTGGGTCTGTAATTTTTTCCCATGTTGAGAAAGGGCTATTATTGTACAACAAGCCAAGATTGCATAAAAGAAATTTCCCTTGGCAACATCCCTGACATCTGTTCATGTCTAATATGGGAAATGTATTAAAGGCTTTCAAAAGTAATCAGCATTGTCCATTAAGGAATAGTATGCTGCAGAATCTTCTCTAATTCCAAGTGTAAAAGATCGTTATTAGACAAGGGTCAGTACCACATAAACAGGAAGTTATCAAAGTAATTCAGAAAAGTCTCTGACACTTTTTATCAGCTAACCATATCTGACAAGAGCAGTTTATTTTTAGCTCACAGGAAAATTTGATGGCCACGGATTTTACAGCATGTATTTTGAACCAATAAAATATTAGAGCAACAAACTTAGATTAAAATCTTGAAATGAGAAGAAAGAGCTGCATTAATATGGCACATCGAGATGACATCTGTAATAAAAAAACAATTGACATAGGAAGATGTCGTCACTGGAAATATTTTCTTTGCACACAATGATCAGATTAAGTTGTTCAGTTCCTGCCGCAGTTGGATGAAAGAAATTATTTTTGCTTTGTTTACAAAGTAATCTGGGACATATCTGCACTGTAGAGAAATGACAAGAAGAAATGCACTATCAAGGAACTGAAAGTCATTTGAACCAAAATGCAAAACTCACTGTTTTCCCTCCATACAATAAAGCACGTTGTTCTGTACATAGCAGCCTGGGCTGGTTAGCATGGGTGTGCCTGGGATTTTGTGAAATGTGAAATCTAACATTCTTAAAAAAAAATATATGCTTGATTTGGCTTTTATTGTTGCTCTATCTTTCATTAATCAGCACATACCATGCTTATGTACAGGGGTGTGTGTAGGCGTGCTCATGGGTATGTATGAATGAATAGCTACCACAGATAGATCATTACAGCAATTATGAGCCCACAGTAATTGCTTGAGTTGTAAAGTGCAATGAAAATGAGGGCTAAAATCTTGAACTTGATCCAGAGCACTAGGGAAGGCCAGGAGGGAGATTGAGGGTAGAGTGGCATGTTCAGAGTGCTCAGGGAGGCGAGCAATTTTCACAGCAGTGTTTCGGGTTTGCTTGAGGGGACCGAGTACAGAAGCAGAAATGCCAAAGTGGTGGCTTACTGGAGAGACCCGAGTTTTAGTGCCAGAGGAAGAGGGATGGATTTCTACATGCTGGAGCAGGTGAGCCTCTGTACCTGAGGCGGAGCAAGAATAGGATTGTGAAGTTGTGACCACAAGGCCAGAGAGACAGGTTTGAGAAACGTGACAGGATCAGAGGGGAACGATCACATACATGAGAATGTCAGCCAGAGTAGCTTCAGTCCACACTTGTCTCAAAGCTCCTGTCCTTTTCTCCATGACAGATGTTCTCTGTTGTTTAGGGGCATTTGTCACCTTGAATGAAAATGTACCAGCAGTGCTTATTCTTCATAGAGAGTAAACTAAGAAATTGCTTGCTGTTCAGTAAATGGCAAGGCAAGCACAGCTCACGCCCTCTGACATACCCACGAGCCCAGCTTTGGTTTGAGAGTGACTATGTCTGAAATGATGGGCCTGATCCTGTTTCTATGATGTGAGTGGCATCTGCTCTTTGCAGGCAAGCTGAAGTTGGGAGGATTGTTGTGATGCAGTTTAAGTTGTATATGGAGCATAAGGCTTCCTGACCTCATTCTCTTTTGTTAACAGTCTCATTCATCCTCAATATGGATCTGCCTTTGCTTTAAATTCCCTGAGTATTATATTGGTAGCTGTTGCAATACTTCGACCTGTGCACACCCTGGGTTTTATTATTTTATGGCCAGTTGATATTAATTGAGTTTGCCAACTGTATTCGTTTGTATATATTTTATAATGGCAAATACTGCTGATAAGCTTTTGTGTTTTATTTGTTTCATTTTTCACGAGCCAGTGGATGGTAGGGGTGACATGGACCTCAGTTATCAGTTCTAGGATCTTAGGCCGGTCTACTTAGATGCAGAAATTTCAAGTGAGTGCTGTAATTCATTGTTGAGCAGAATCCACCACTCTCTCACACAGTGCCACCATCTACTGATGAGGAGATGTCATGGAGTGCAGCAGCTTTCTCAAACCTGCCCTGTTTAATATGCATTTATCTCTATGGTTCCTTCCATCTGATTTGAGCAAACCATTTGTCCATGACAAGGGCTTCATAATCTTTAACTGGTTTTAAAATTGCACAAGTTTCTGGTTCGTACATTGAGATAGAAATAGGTATTTTCTCTTGGAAGTATTGTAAAGAGAATAATATTTGAAAGTAGATATTTGACTTCAACATGTGACAGCCATTTCATGAACAGGAAACAGATAAAAGATTGGTTAAAATGACGTTTGGAAACCTAAAGTGGTCAGATGACAATTTTTTTACAAGCATAGAAACCTTTCCAGTTAAAGCAGTTGCAAACTTTACATCCTTTTATTTGGTAGAACAATTATAGTCTGCCCATTTTTAATTTTATCCACTGCCTTGCCCACTTTGTTCATATGTTTGAATGTTTCAGTGGAGTCTAAAAAACATTTTTGAGAAACAAGCATAGATCATATGCAGTGTTTTTCAGTTTCTGCACAGATTCACAGAAGAGTGCAAGATTTTTGAGTCCAGTCCTGTCAGTTAAGGATGTAAAAGTGACTGAGAACAGCCAGGGATTGGATTTGAGATGCAGAGAACAACTTTCTTAGCCATCTGACTTCCCTCTGTCAGGGGCTGGAATGGATCCAGTGAGGCTTGACAGAGAGTATTACCTTTGCATATGGGATATACATACGGGATATCTAATAATGTCAAGTTGTGATTGTGTGTCATATTTAAGGGCTCTCCATTTACAGTACTTACGAGAGTAATTTCTCCTCCCTTTGATTACTAATTTTTAGTTAGTTGTGATCTGTAAGTGTGTAATACCACACTCCTTGTGCTTGTTGAACATAATACAGGCTTAATAAAAATAGCGACCCATACAAACTGGTTTAAGGCCTTAACAGATGAAGCTGTCTCTTTGTAGTTGGTGGAATCGTATTTCTCTTAAACAAAGATATGTGAGATGAGCATCTTTGTTACTAATAATAGGAGAGTGTATTGGAAAGCACTCTCTATAGCACAGTATGAATGATTTAAAATGTCCCCAAATTGCTGGATGAAATATGGAACAATGCCATGTTGTAGGGGGCTCAGCTGCAGTGGCATTTAACAGCCGTTGCCTGGAATTCTCTCAGTCACCCTAAGTCAAGTGAGCAAAAGGTGCGGATGTTCATAGATGGGAAACTTCTGGGACTTACCTAAAGAGTTGTCCTTGGCAAGTTATGAAGTAGCATTTTGCCTTTTGAGCCAACATAAAAGGAGTGCCTTGGCATGTTTGCAGAAGGCTGTGCTGCTGAATGGACTCTACCTGGTGATGACTTAGAAAGATAAAGGGTAAAAAGAAAATTAGGTGGAGCTTAACCTTCAGTGTGTAGCAGCTTAGATTTTGCCAAAGGTCAGTGAGATCCCATTTAGCTGCTGCCTCCTGGAAGCAACAATAAAGTGCTTTAGTTTTTAAAAATTAGTGATTGACACATACAACAGTCCTGTGTCTGGGCAGGCCTGAAGAAACTGGTATATCAGTGGAATGCAGAGCTAACTGGGTTTATTTCATACAGAGCTAATACCCAGAGCTCTGAAGAGAGCTGTGAACATCATGTACCATGGCCAGAAAATCCCCCATTATGTTTGCAGCAAGAAATAAGCAAGAAACCTTTCACAAGGAAGGGAGCTGGGATTGCAGTGCAGAAGACCTTGAGATTTCTCCAAGGAGGAGACACCATTAAAAGCATGTGTGTAAACAGTCTTCTGCTTTAATAGATAAGATCATTGCTTTTATTTGTTTTTTCTTGACTACCAGACACTGCATAATACTATGCTTATAGGAACCAGATCAGATCTGCTCTTCGGTCCCTGGACAGGCCAGTCTCTTGCCTAACTCTGATTTCTGTTGGTTGGGAAAGATGTCAAGGAGGTTTTCCTGAAGCTGGCTTCCAGTGGGCCCAGCTTAAGGATTTTGAACCTGTAGGTTGGAGCGAATTACAGGAGGGCTCTGCAACCCAGAAGGCCACTTTAAAACTAAAGTCAGCGTTGGAATGTGAAGCTGTCAGAGATGACACTTGCCTGTGAAATTGCCTTGATTAATGGGTGAGCCTGGACCATCCTACATTTCCAGAAATGTGGCAGACACTGGGAGCGATGTGTGTGCTGTTAGGAGTAAGGAAAAACAAATCAGAAAACTAAAGCAGCAGAGGCAGACATTTTTGGTAGGAACCACAACCGTAAGCAAAGCATTGCCAAGTGTTACCCTTTCCTGACTCCTTGGGAAGTTTGGTCACTGAGATGGCTGGGAAGAACTTGTATGAGAAAGGAAGGCAGTCCTCAGTTTGGATATGGTCAGCATGGGCATCCAGCTTTAGCAGTGCTGCCCTGCATGACAACGGTGCTGTTTCCTCAGTGAAGCATTTTCTTCAGATTGTTTAGGGATGTAATTAATCAGTTCCTTTAGTCCTTTGAAGTTTATTAAGCATAAAAAATAAACTTTCCAGAGCAGGGGAAAACTCAACCCCAGGCTTTGTTAGAATAACAATTGTTTCAGGGAATGTCAAATTTAAACTTAGCTCTGTATGTGGGAGGGCACAACTCAGCTAATTGCCAAGGAGCTCTGGTCCATTGCAGATGTAGAATTGGATAAAGCTGGGCAAATGTTTGTGAAAATACTATTATTCTAAGCAGCTTAAAAGAAAAAGACACTAGAAATGATCCAGGGACTTCAAAGGGATTCACTTTTCTCCTTAAAGTTAGTAACTGTTTACTAGTGTTCCAGCTTGAGTATGAACTCTTGAGTCAGCTCTTGGTAAAAGAGACTAAGGCTCTAAAGTTTTCCTTTTGAAAATGGAGACCATGCTTCTTAGTCACATCAGTGAGTGGGACTTAGAGTAGTCCTCTTGCTAACTAATCCTTGGCTTTCTTATAAAGTTTCTGCACAGCATCGCTGTTCTTAGCCAAGACTTCAGGTCCTGCACAGCCTTGCAAGGCCAGCCAGGTTGTGCTTGTCAGAGGGCCAGAGCACAGACCCCAGAGCAGCTTTGTGCACCTTCGTTCCCCATCCGTGAGCCTGCCAGAGGCTCGATTGCACCAGTCCTCAAGGGATCTATGATTTTTTGGGAGCTACAAGAAGGCAAGGGCTGTCTGGCCACGCCTCTGTCCTCTGCCTGTCGTGAGGACTGGTGAAATGTGGGAGGCAGGACCAGAGGTAGCTTCCCATCCAGGCATTCCTCCACAGCAGGGTTCTTGGTCCAACTCTCATTTGACCTCTTGGGTTGCATAAGGAGCATCCAGTCATATTCTCAGGATGTGATGTTCTTCATGGCTCATTAGGACTCTGGTTCTTCAAGCACTTTAGTAGTAATAGTAAGAAGTGTGGGTAGCCTGGGAAGAGACAGCATAAGAACTGAAACAAAACAGACTTAAGATGAACCTTACCATCAGATGAGTGTTTGATTCGTATTTAAATAATTTGTTTGTACAGGATTTATCCTTGAATTGCTTGAATCCTTGTGCTGGTAGTCTTTGGGTTTATTATAAAAGATAGAAAATAAAATTAGTGAATGAAGTCAGTTCATTTAGCTTTATATAAGGTTTAAGATAAAACACCTTTTTTTTTGGAAGTATCTGTAGGTGCAGTCTGTGCTCAGGTGCTAATAGTGAGTTAAAGCTGCTGCTGTTTTCTGGAGAACTCTGCAAACAATAAATTTGAGGAAATTTTTACATTATCAAATGATAAGACTCCACCCATGCTTTTGGCTTTGGAGAATAATTTCTGCAAAGGAAGGATTTTCCCTATATATTGAGCGAAACAGAAATACCTCTTAACCTGTAGTGTTTAATGATGGTAGCTATCTCCTCTTGTTTTGATTAAAATTACAGGCCTCAGATTGCAAGTTGTAATATTTGTTTTCTTCTGATTTCTGCCTTTAGCTCCTCATTGACTGCTCTGTGGGTAACTCCAAAGAAGCCTCCAGGGCTGAATATATTAAAATCCCCAGCATTCCACAGAAAATGACAAAATTCTCCCCAAATTGCCCCCACAGTTTTCTACCGGCCTTCTTTATGAGCTGCAGGCAAACAAGGGTGATCTGTTGTGCTTGTCCTATTCCTGTTTTTCTTCCTGTTTTAAATATAGCAGAATATATAAAATAATGAAGTGGTATTCAGAAACAATCCTTTTGCCAGGTCTTCCATCTGTTATTCTGTATAATCCTAATTTCTGTACAAAAAAAACCCAGAACCGTGGTATGCAACTCAATATGTTACAAGATGTTTATTTTCATCAGCATGGTCCAATAAAGTACATAGCTCAAATATTAACATTCGAGTACGTTAAGATTTCATTAGTATTTGATCTGTATATTTTACAGACATAAATGGATAAAAATAAACAGCTTGTAACATATAGCGTTACAGACTATGGTTTCGTGGATTTACAGAATTCTGTGGTGGATTTGGGTTTTGCAGCAGATTTATTTTCTCTAATTCAGTTAAAATAACTATGTAATCATTATTTGTGCTGAGTATGGTTTGAGCTTCATTTTCATAATTCACCGTGGGATTTATCTGCATAACTTCTGATGGTTAATGACCCTATATTGATTGAGATTCTCTTTTGTGAGTCTGTATTGCTTGTGACTTGATAATGAATCAGTCAGATCACTCCATTTTAGAGAGAAAGAAAATAGACATAGTGTTAACTTACCAAAGAAAAAGACACCCAAAGCTCTATATACTCTATATATTTTGTAGGGGCTTTTATAGTGCTTGTAGTACATGCTGTTCTGAAAGTGTCATACATGCATTTGTTGTTGTGAACTCAAACGTTGTAGAATCTGTAAAGATGCAAGATTAAATTTTCCATTGCCATTTTTACAGATAACAGCCCGTCGACAATGGAAACATATTTATGATGAATTAGGTGGTAACCCTGGAAGCACAAGTGCTGCTACATGTACTCGCAGACATTATGAAAGGTAAGATAACAAATCTGAAATGCTTGTTTAATGATGAAAAAATTAATTTGGAAAGCCTTCAAAGCGTTTTATAATGAATTAGAGAAAAAGAGAGAGAGTAGTCTTAAAGATTTAGTAAATATTCCCCCAACAGTTTAGTCAGATAATCCACTGTAATTTAAACCAGAGTGTCTGTCTCCAGTGACTAAATAAATAAAACAAGCATCTGATTTTTCTTTGGTATATATCTTAATTTTTGCAACAGTTTTCCAGTTAAAGAAGCTGAAAAACTGAGGAAAACATACTCAAGGAAAAATGAGAAACGACAGCTAATTGATGCAAACACTTGTCTTCTGTCATTTTTTAGGAATACCAATTAAGCAAATTGTGGTTTTGATCAAAATAATGGGGTGGCCCACAATGCAGGGTGCTGTTCCTGTTGTAGGTCATGCAGAGCGTTGCATTCCTCTTCTTCATTGCATTCCTTCCCTCCTCCCTGCCTGCGAGCTGCTGCCAAACACTCTTTCTCTGCAGCCATTGTTGCTGGTCAGAACTGTTGATTTCTTATTCTTCCCATGTAGATAATAACTTCCAGGGCTTGTGAAGCCAGCACACATTGAATAAAATACTGGAGCTGGAATGTTGTTTTGGTTTGGTTTTTAGAAACAACTCTTGGGGCTTTTTCTTTCCTTTTCTTTCTTCTTTTATCTTTTTTCATTTCTTTTTCTTCTGGTTTTTTTTTCCTTAGACAAGCAAATGTGAATAAAAGCTCAGCAATTTTCAGCTCAGATAAGGAAAATTCAGTCTCTTGTTCCTGGGCATAAACAAGTTACTTTGCTGGGCTCAGGAAGAGATTGTACTTTCCTGTGCAAAAGGTGGCACGGCAGAGCTATGCTCAGTGGGCAGTTCCTCTCCTTATCTTAGTGTCAGCCTCTCTAAGGGAGATACTGCCATCCTCTTGGAGGGTGGGGGATTTGGTTGTGCTCATTTACAAGAGACATCTCCAGCAGAAGAGCTTGCATACACAGAGGAGTTGCATGTAATGAATGCCATTATAAATGATAGGAGCTTTCTAGAGATTGAGCCAAGCAGCAGAGCAAAGTGAGTGAGTTGCTGTGCATGTCAGACCGGGCTTTTCCCTGCCTTCATGCTGCAGACAAACGTTATAGATTGTTTTACTGACTCATCAGATTGTGGGTATTCAGCTCTTCCCCCCATCATTATAGCCCTGAGAGTCTCAGAGCTTCCTCTTGCACCCAAGCCAGCTGATGGGTTTCCAACTGGCAGTCTGGCTCTTCCCTTGCCAGATGTTCTTTGGGGGATGTTATTTGACAGAGGAGACCTAGGCACACATAAGCATTAGGTCTCTGTGGGTTTGGGTTGCAGAGGGAGCACTGCTGAGCTCTGTGCTGAAACCCTGGAGTCACTGAGAGAGCACATCTCTTGTAGTTGTGGAAAAGTAAATGAGCCATTCACAAATATTCTGTAAACCCGTCTCTCTCTTCTGCTTTCCTGACAACGTTTAATGCTAGTGTTTTGGGTTTTTTTTACGTGCAAAACCCTTGCGTTGCACTCTCATGCATAGAGACTCGTGTGTGTCTGACTCAGCAGTTACCTGAGTATGCTGTGAAGTGCCACCAAACCCACTGTGCTCACTGGAAAACCTGAGCAGACCTGTGATGCCTTCCAGATTGAAAAGCCTTTCCAGCCTACCCAAAAGCAGTTCTGCTTGACTTGATGTGGTCTGAGGAAACAGTCTTCTAGTTTATGGTTAGATTGGTCTTAATACACTGAAGAACTCAAATCTGAATTCATGGATGCCAGTCGATCATGTAGTTCTGGGCTAGGTCTGATATGAGGCAGCACCTATTTTCCACATCCCTGGCAGGCTATCAAAAGATGGCATTTGAAGAAAAAGTCTTGCAGGGTCAGCCCTGAGCTTACCTAAAATGTGCTTTACTAAATCTGGTCTGAAAAACCAAAACACGTAAAAAAAACCTCAGTGACTCATCCAGTCTCTACTTTTCTAGTGTTAGATGCTTTTTTTCCACCACAGGAAAGCTGTATTAAGCCTCAGATTTGGAAAAAAGTAAATGAAATTGTCATGGTTTGTTTCAGCTGGTAATTCTAACTACAGCACCTGTAAATGTAATGCTCATTTATAGCCAAAGTGCTCAGATGACATTTAATCTAAAACTAGAACTGCAGTGCAGGAATACACATGCTTGTGATTCAGGACTCACATACATTTTCAAATTTGAAGGTGAGCTGTACAGCTAAACTGGAAATTGAATTAAACTGGAAAGCAAATGCTGAGTAAATCTCATGATTTTTCCTTTCTGAATCCCACTGGCCTTTCCTTGCTTACTGGAGGCAGAACAGGCAGTTCCCTGACTTCACTGGCCCTGCTGCTGTTTGGCTTAGCCTTGCCATTCATCTCTACAACTGTATCTCAAGGGCATCCGTGTTGTGTTAACCAGCTCTCTCCCAAGAGAAGCTACTGGCTTTTTACATCAGTTTTAGCATATCAAGGCTGTTCAGGTGGCAGCCACCTTTCAGTGACATCCTGAGGATGCTGAGGAGTGGAATGGTGCATATATCCCAGGTCAGGCACTGCATCCCACCTTCCTGCCCTCTCCAAGTTCCCCTTTGCAAGGTGGAGTTTTACACAAAATTTCAAAGGGCAAAAAGAGAGAAAAAAACTCATTAACAAAAAGCAAACAAACAAACAAAAAATTCCAGGCCCAAAATACAGGCATTGGAGAGAGCAAAATTGTCTCTCTGTCCTGCAATTCCAATGAAGAAATACTGCTTTCTCTAAAGGTGTTTATAACCTCTGCAAAGCCACCACGTAGCTGCAGATTCATGGTACCAAGGATGGCAAAATCTGAAACAAAGCCAGATTTAAAGGCTTTGGGGAATGTATTGCTCTGCACCCTGCTGTTTGGAGCAGGGCTTGCGGTGGTAGCTGCTGTTGTGCTATAGGTAGATAGAGTGCTTCAGTTGGGGCAGTGTTTGCTTTGTTTCCCTGGTAAAAGAGAAAGAAAGGTTTTGTGTGCATTTTCAACCGATTCATTTATCATGTAATACGGTTCGTGTTTCCAGTAACTGTTTTCATTTTAAAATCAGGCAAGGCTGCCAGTGTTTCAGTAAGTGTTATTTGTATATTAGTTAGACAACTTTTGTTTTATTAATGAGTATAATAATGAAAGTGCAGGTTTCTGAGTAGAAGCAATGGGTGTTTTTATTTAAAACATAGCAGGCATCGCATAATGCCAATGAATGCGTTATTGTCACTGTAGGCATGGCTGGTCTGGACCTGCCTCTGATTGGGTTATTCCAAATAGGCCCAAGCACTTCATAAAAATGTCTTTGTCAGCCTAGTTTTCCTTCCAAACCGATTCATCTCTGTCAGTTTTTAATATTAGTACCAGGCTCTTGGCTATAGTCCATTAGTACTGTACTTAATTGCTCATGTTACAGATGATTACCAATATAAAAAGTATTAATGTTTTCCCATCATGGGGCTGTTGCTCTGTGCACGGCTTGGACCATACAGAGCTTATGAGGTGTTGTTGTTTTGGTGGTTACTTTCTTCATTTGTGCTCCTCTAATGCACTGACCTTTCACGATCACAGACAGCCAGAGGCGTTTGTGCTTGGTACGAGCTGATTTAGCCTGCACCGTTCCCGTGAAACTCTTGCAGCCCTTGTCAGTACCCTGCATCTCTCTCTTATCAAGAAACCCTCAGAAACGGCTACTTTTCTGCGAAGCCCTCTGCTCCGTGCTGTCTTCGCCTAATAATGCAGATGTGGTTTTCACATGCAGAGTTTGAGGTTTCTTTTCGCTTTTACACAAAACACATGATCGGCAGCTTTACTTTCTGGCATGAGCCGTAGGCTGTATTTCTGCAGTGCTGCTGATGTTGTTGTTAGGGGTTTTTTTGTAAATATTACACCACTGCACTGTCCCCCCCCCCAGAAAAAACCAAGCCAAACAACCCAACCTGCTAGTTTAGTGTGCAAGGTATAAAAAGTTCCCAATAAATTTCACTGAACAAAACAAAAATACTAGTAATTGCCTGTTGGGGCCTTTTTCTGTCTCCAAGTCTGGCTGTGATTCATCTTGGTTTCCTCCAGAGCAATTCCTGTGCACGAGCTGTGCACAAACACACATGCGCTGGGGACTTGCGGTGTGTAATGGCACGAAGTAACTCTCCTTGGCTTCTCTGGTGTCGCTGTTGGAAGGTGGTGTGGCAGGCAGCTGGATGGTACCATAGACCAGTAGCTTCCTGGCCTCTTTGGGTGCTGCAGGAAGCTGGGCTCCCCTGGGGTCTCCAGCAGGGATGGACCCAGAGAACCCTATGGCCTGAATCCTGCTCTTCAGCAGCATGTCTTGTGTGCTGGCCCTCGTGAGTTACTAGCATTTCGAAAACCAGTCTGTCCTGGTCAGACCCAGCTGGAGAGGGATTTATTAGGCCTTGTGCTCTCACAAAATTAAGGCAGCTGAGTGGAAAATTATTCTGCAGCCACCTGGGACTTAATGAGGAGCAGGTAGGTGGGATGGGTTGCAGTTCTTCACAATGGGGCAGGGTGGCTGTGCCCATGCTTCAGACACTGACCTGCAGAGGGTTTTATTCTGGCTATGGGTGTGGCCCCTGGGCACTTGCAGAGGACCCTGCACATCTGTCCCTTACCAGGGGACTAAACTTCAGGAGATGCAGTGTCTTGTACAGTTCAGAGCCCATTCTGCCATTTTTCTTTCTAAATCGCCCACATAAAAATTATATATTATCAGAAACACAAGGCAGGTCAAAATAAGTCCCTTACACGGTTTCCCTTTAACAGCCGTAAAGTCTGTCTACCCTGAGGATATTGTGCAGTAACTCAATATGCAGGAGAGCCCTGCGTTCCATGCAAATGCTGTTTGGTTTTCTAAAGCGTTTGGATAACTTTCGTAACGTGTAAGCATTTCAGTGGAGTTTTGCAGGAAATAACAGCCAGTCTTTAGAAGGAACAAAAAGCAGGGGGCTAGTATAGCATCTACATGAAATTGCTTATGGTTATCTTTTTATACGCATTGTAATTAATAGAAGGTTTTGATTTACACTGTTAAGTGTGAAAACATCCCCAGGCAAAAATTAATCAAATGTTATGTCATGCTGTAAACTACAATTAGCTCTTTGTTTGACCCAAAAAAAACTTGCCAAGCAATATTTTTTTCTCCTTGTTTTATTTTTGTCTTCACCCCACTTCCCTGCCCCCCTCACACTTCAGCTAGTCCCAGACTCCCAGAAAACTTTGCAAGTTGCAAATTGTCTCAATAGTTTTCCATCAAGCACAAATTTAAGCCTGAAGACAGATGAGGTGTCTCAGTTCTCTCTTTTCCTGGGTTTTTGGTTTTGGATTTTTTTGGGGTTTTGGTTTTTTTTCTTTTTGATAAATAACGAGAGGTTTCGGCTTATGATTTTCTGCCCTCAGGGCTTTATCATTAAGATTAAATAACTGTACTCTCAAGCATACCACTGAACAAACATCTTTTCAATTATGTGAGTAACAGATGCTTTAACAAAGGAACTATTGAAAATTCAGAAAGCTTCCCCCCTCCCCAAAATTTAAAAAGTATCAGATGACAGAGGAATGTAATTGTTTACCATTAAAACAGATCCCTAGCTGTCCATTCAAAACATCTGAGAACATGCTTTTTTTTTTAAATTTCTGGGGTTTCAGCCTCAGAAACTTACTGGCCAGCACTGGAGTCAGCAGGAGCCCTTGAGTGCAAAGTGCTGGACACAAAGTGCTGCACAAAGTGCAGTCCGGCACTGCCATTTAAGTGTCTGCACACAGATGATCTCTCCTGATGGGGAGTTGTTTTCCCACCTACGTCCTTCCTTTCACCCCAGAGTTTGTCCCAGCTGAATTGGGGCATGCTGTGTGCTGCCCAGTGCTGCTGGGTGGGTTGTCACCCGAGCAGAGAGGCCCTTGCCAGGCGTGCCCGCCATCCACACGTGTGTTGGCACCTACTGGATGCTGAGGCCCTGCAGTGCCCAGAGCTTTGGGGTCCCAGCACTCCAGCTCAGCGATTGGAGCCAGTCAGTGTCACACATGGTAATCTCATTTCTTGACATCCAGGAGCAGAGACAGACTTGACACAAGGGGACAAGCCCCTTTCCCTTGCTGGGAGCTGAGTTGCCCCAGGAGGGTGCTGCACAGTGGGAGGTGTGCCGTTCTCTTTTGCAGGAGCAGCACCAATGATGGAGAGCAAGATCTTTTCCCTCAGATTGCCCAGCATTGCTGGGAATCTCCACCTTGTACTTCAGGATCTTGTTAACATGAAAGAGAATGCCCCTAGTTTGTTCAGCTTTCTGCAATGTAGATATGACTCAGAGCTCCCAGGGAGGGTCAGCAGGATTTTGGAGTCCTGCCAGGAGACCTGCACCCCACAGGCAATGCAAAATGGCATCTGTAAGCTTGTTCTGAGCACAGGGACCAAGCATTTCAGGGACTCCATGGACCTACCAAACAAAATGCATGTCTGCCTTTAGATGCAGAAATGGTGACTATGGCCAAACCAGAGTCTTGTAGTGGTTTTGGTAGAGTGACCTGGGGAAGCTGCTCTGTGCCCACCACCCTTTGAGTCTTTTCCTTGCAGTAAATCTGCACCAAAGGCAAAAGACTGGACTTGTTCATCTCCCCCTGCTGAGCCCTAGGATCAGGAGTGCCTGAGCTTGCCTCGCTGGGCTGTGCAGCTAAATCAACAGCTGTGTTTGTAATGTCACTAATTTCCAGTTTACTTAAAACAAAGTGTCTTTGAATTCTCTTAGAGCACCGCCGTTCCCACCTTTCAGCAGTAAGCCATTCTCATTACCCACCAGCACTCCCAGTGGGCTGTGAGGAAAGTTGTTGTTGAAAGGATGAAAGAGCCATTTCTTTAAGGAAGGAAAGTTCTTTGGAAAGAAAATTGAACTCCAGCATATTTTGTCTTTGCTGATAAAATACATGCCAGTTTTGTACTTCAGACAAATGCAAATAAAACCATTGCTATTGTGTTCTGCACAAAAGCACGTGAGGCTTGCTTTCGTAACCCCTGCATTGTACAATGCAGTCCAGGGAAATCAGACTTCAGGAACACACTGCTTCATTTCCTCAATGTATTTTATATTCCCATTTTGGAAAACAGGCTGAGACCTTAAAGTCTGGGTCATTCCTCTCCCCTCTTTGCTGGGAATGTGTTGCTGGTGCCCAGGAGAGCTGCCTCCTGCTCCTGGCTATCCCCACCAACTGATCGTTGTTAGGTTTCCCTCATTGTTTCCCTCACCTACCTTGGACCAGTGCTCCAAGATTTATCCTTTGAAAAGCAACAGCGTGAAAAAGACAAGACTTCTCTTGGGATCAGAGCTCAGGCATTCCTGCTGGTCCCTTAAAACAGCTGAATGTTTTGCCACTGACTTTCTAGGGGGAAAGAATCAGGTTTCTCTCACCGAGGTCACTGATAGGGGCCCATTTGCACCACAGGGGCTCTCCCAGCCCTGCATTCAGACCCTCTGGCTGCAGGGGCTGCGGGCAGCTCTGCCCAGCTGCTGTGAGGACATCCTGGAGCAGATGGGTGCCCTCTTGGACTGGAAAAAGCTGCTGTCCTCTCCTCCAGCTCTGGTAGTGCCTGCAGAGTGAGGAGTTGGAGCCACCATGGCCTTATGTGCTCAGGAGGAAAGCGTTTTCCAAATTCCTACCACTAAAGAGACCTATTGCCTGTTCCTTTTCAGCATTTTTGAAGCTCTAACAGCTTAATGTTCTCATGATTTACATTAGCATCTAATCCTTGCATAATCTCACTAATCCCTTGGCCCCAAGATATCCATTGGCAGTGAGTTCCATGGGTTAACTGGTTGCTGTATTCATTTGGTGGAGCAAATCTAAATCATTTTCCATTCCTGTTGCAATTAGCCTCCTTAACTTGGCCAAGCATGCGAATGGGGCAACATCTCCCAAGGAATGGACTTTGGTATTTTAAGTCCTTCCAAGATTACTCTTGTGGCTGAGAGGCTCCAGTGCATCCTATTTTGTGTTGGGCTTGGAGCCCTTGAGAATGTACAATGATGTCAGTGGGAGACATGTTGAAATATTTTATTCTGCCAGAAAGAAAACAAAAATAAACACTGAAACACCGATACAAAAAAATATTGTAAGAGTTGTGCTGAGCTTCCTCTTTGTCTCGCATCACCCTGTGTGTCCTGGGCATATGGTTCCTCCCCAGCCCCAGAGCCCCGTCATAGCCATACACAGTAGGAAGAATTAAAGAGGAAACTGGCAGCCTTAACATTTAATTTCCTTCCTCTTTCTGGGCTGGTCAGATCCTTTGCATTATTGTAACTACTTTTTTTATCATGCCTATAAATAGATGTGCTCTCATGTGTCCTGTGAAGCAGTCAGGCCAAAAAAGTCATTCATTCTGCATAATCAATACATGTAGTGGTTACTGGCTCAGATGAGATCTTGTATTGTTAGTTCTGTAGCTGGGAAAAAAAATGTTGACTAATAAAGATTAAGGGCTTTTTTTTTCTTTTTATGAAATGCTAATGATGAAGACATGTTTGATATACTGTGAAATACATTTCTCTAATGTGAAGTTTCTGCTTTTTGTTGGGAAAGAGATTTAGTCCCTGGAGGATTTTAGAATTTGTAAATATAAAATTATCTGCTTCAGTGTTTTTTAAAAAAAGGTTGGCAGAAAGCCAGATTACTTACATTACTGTAATAGATTTGCTGACCTCTGACATCTGCTGCAGAGAAGTACATTGAATTTTTCATAATATCAGATGATGCAGATCTAAAAACTCAGTACACTGCACCATTATTTAATTCAGGACTTACTAAAGGAAAATCTTTTTTTGAGTAGCAGTTTATACGTGATTAAACTTAATATTGCCGATTGTAATAAATCAGGATTAGTATAGTACTGATTTGTTAATCTAACTTGTATTGATTTTAAGTTGTCTTTATTTAAAAAAAAATAAAAAGAAAAAAGGATAAAGACTGGCTTTTCACAGTGACTGAATTTAATAAGAAGCCCTGTGATAGCAAAGACTCCCCTACTGTTTCTGCTCTTGGCTGGAAAATGTTATTCTTGTATTATTCCAGGAAAAAAAAAAAAACCTCATGCTGCTAAAAATCTGCTGCCTGTGGAAAGATTTTTTTAATACACTAGTGCTTACATATTCTATTTATGTTAATTGACTTATAAATAATACATTTTATTAGTCTTAATATTGGAATCTTGATCATGATAAAGACCCTTTTATTTGGTCTTCTTGCAGGCTTTACAAGTAAATATTCTTCAGACCACAAAATATTCCCCGTCTTTTCCTTTTTTATGAATACTTTGATACTTCCCCCCCTGTCGGGAAGTACAGCCACAGTTCAAAGCGACTGAAAACATGGTTGTTGTTTTCAACATACGATACATTCGAGGTATCTGGATCCAGTTTTTTGGACGTTGTTTTTATCTCTCCTTGCGCAAAGATTGATTAAATCTTACCTGCACTGCAAATATTTGACCAAAAAAAAAAAATCTCGTGCTGGTTTCAGACATGTCACATTCTGCTAAACTATTTGGCTAACAGCAGATCGCATTCTTCCGGTGTTGGGCAATATTGACCTTAAATTGGCTAAGCCAGCTGCTTTCATGGCATGTGAGCCGGCTGCTTACATGTTCTGAGAGCTGTATTAGCTTTATTACTCCTGCGCTATAAAAACTTCTAATAATCAAATGATAAGATCATATCCTGTGGGTAATTGTGTTGTACCATGACAGGATAACTGAAAAAACATTCAGTGAAAATTGCAACTGACGGAAATCTCTACGTGAAGCGGCAATTGCTGGTGTTGCTCAGCTCGGTGCTGCTCCCTGGGGTCTCGCAGCCCGCGTTCCTGCCCGGCTCCTCGCCAGCCGCCCTCAAAAGCCACCTTGGCCAGCCCTCCTTTGAAACGAGGAGGGGAAAATCCTAGAACAAGCCATCCTTGTGTTTTGACTCAGTTTTACCTTAGTCATGCCGCCTCCCCGATACATGAAACATTTAATTCCAGATTTCCTGCCGCTGGCTCCAGGCCGCTGACCGGCTATGTGAAATGTATTTTTACTGCTGTCGGCCTGCCAACTGCTGAGCTCAGTGAAAAATAACTAAAATGAAAACCTTGTACTCCCACATGAACCCTTAAGATCAGAAAAGGAAATTTAAGCCACAGTTACTAATTAGCACCCAAGCTAATGAGTTCTGGTGAGGTGCAGAGGCAGGAGGAGGAGGAGTTTGGGTCCCACGTTACCCTACAAGGCTCGGCGGAGAGCACACGAGTAGTGATTAATCGCGTCGGCCCGGGCCTTGCTCCTGGCCCGGCTATAGCCACCAGGTTAATCACTCGGCATCTTCCAAGGAAAGGCTCCTTCCTGGGCCTGGGAGCATCTCCGTCTCCCATGAGGCACTGGACAGTGTCTGAAACCTTTACAGATGGAATATGTAGTTTTTTAATGGGCAACACGTTCCCATGGAAACAAAACAAAGTCAAACACTCCCCTCGCAGTGCTAACAATTATTGTAATAAAATGTGTTTTTATTAAAAGCGATTTTAAATATTTAACACGTGGCAGAGTGGCCTTGGCGCTGCCCTATGTGAAACCCAACCTTGCCTCTAGTGAAGTCCAAAGTGCTTTGTGCAGCGCGGGGAGGAATTCGGTGTTTTCACCAATATTTGCGCTTTGCGAATGAAATGTAGCAGCCTCAAGTATGAACAGGATTATTTTTTTCTTCTTCTGCTTAGTTATGCTTTTTATTATATAAACATTAACTGTAATATTACAGTGGGAAGCAGGTATTTGGCAACTACGTATTATTTTGCTAAGTTTGCATAGAGGGAGCAGTTTCCAGTTTTAGCAGCTGTAACATGTTTAAACTCAGTTTGTAATGGGATCTGAAGATGAATATTCCCTGTGGGCTCTGCTTAGCTTCATTACTGGAGCCCTGCCAAATTCAGGGCTAGAAAGTATTATTCACGCCTCTTTGCACATACCATGTCAGAGCATGCTCAGTTAATGAATTTTGTTTCTAATATAGCATAAATTAGGTTTATATTTTAACATAATTTATGTTGTATTTTATTAAAATGTAAAATATTATGATCACGAGCAATCTAATTTCTACTCTCTTAAGCCCAAACTGTGTTTGAACATCTAAGTATGTAAATCAAAATTGCATGCTTAGAAACTGATTCTAGGATAACAAACGAATATCTGAACCAGAGAGTTTCTGCCTTGGAGTCTTAGATTAAAGATAATTAAGGATTCCTGGTATTTGAGCAGATTTATGTTGTTTATAAGCAAAGTACATTTTCTTCATAGAGTCAACTTGTCTTTTTTTTTTTTTAACAAATTATGTTTGCTGTATTAAAGTTCATATTTTTAAAGTCTGAGTCTCGTATTAATCCCACAGTGAGTCATTAATCATACCAAAATGCATTATAAAAACTTTAATCACTGAAGTTGAAACTGAGATTGTAATGCAATCCATCCCTTTTAATTATATCAGTTATTTTTCCTTTCAGATCAAGAATTGCAAAGGGAAAACAGAGAGATTAAAACTTGGTGTGTTTGATGCTTTCAGGGGAGGATATTTTTTGTTTGTGTTTCTTCCTTGTGTTTTTAAAGCCGTTTCATGCACTTTGTGGCAGACAGTTCCACAGTGAAGAATTCCTTCATTTTTAACTCTTCTCCTCTCCCCTTCTTACCTAAAAAAGGCTCCCTGGCGAAGGCAGGGGGCGTGGTGACTGTCGCTACAGGGGTGCCTTGCACGGGTGGCGCTGGGCTGGTGCTGGTGACGGCGTGGCGGGTGCTGTGCCCACCCCTGGAGGGTTCCTGCAGCCCAGCTCTGCTGGCTCCTGCCACATTCCTGGCGCTGCCCTTGCACGCAGGGGAACCACCAGCCTGGAAATTGTGTAGCCGTTATTGAGTTGGCTGTGGCTTTCTAGGTGTTTTCCTGGAGTTTGCTGCATGCTGTTAAATTCAGGGAGGGAAAATAAAAATAAATGGTGTATTTTTTTTTTTAAATCAGTCTAAAACATAATGGCTGATATTCTCATCTGGTACAAATTGGTGTAGCCACATAAACCACTGCGGATTTACTGACAGCTGATCCACACCAACACCAATTCCACTGAATTTATGCCACATGATAATCTTGCAAAATAAATTGATTTCTTATACTTGGATTTATAGATGTAGAGTTTAAACTGTTGCTTTTATGGCATGGAAGAAAATGGATTTATTAAGTAAACTGCTCATAGTAGATACATTTTTTTTTTCTTTGCTAGAACAGCAAAACCTGATCAATTATTTGTTCCTTAATCCCCTAGATTAATCCTGCCATATGAAAGATTTATTAAAGGAGAGGAAGATAAGCCACTGCCTCCAGTGAAACCTCGAAAACAGGATAACAGTTCCCAGGAGGGGGAAGCGAAAACAAAAGTGTCTGGAACAAAACGCATCAAAAATGAAAATCAAAAGAGCAAGAAGGAAAAAGATAATTCACAGAAACCCCAAGATGCATCTGAGGTCGGTTGCTTCCCTGCTTTTCAGTTTTTCAATTAAAAATGCACAGCTTTAATCACACAAAATCCAGTGATAAAATATATAATTTAAACTGGAGAATTCCAACCAGTTGGCCTTTTAGTTTGCTCAGCAATGGAAATTCAGCTGGTGTGATACTGTCTGTGCTGGGATTTTTCTGGGCTGCGAATGGCAGCCAGTTTGCTCCATATTGCACAGCGGGGATGGCAGAGGACCAAGCACTGGATCTCACTAGTACCAGTTCTGCTCATTGTATTATACAGTGGTCACCACTAACAGATCAGCAGCTGCCAAAGGGAAACCACACAACTACCACAGTTATTTCCTAATCTAAGTGTAGGGTGCGGGAACCTCTAATATTGTTGATAATACTGTGGTAACTGTTGGACACGGCTGATTTTTATAATGGTAACCTCTGGATCAGCCTTCTGTGCTCACAGATGTATGCATGACTGTCAGAAAACACATTACTCCCTAGGATTTTTATTATATTATACTAAGTTTCTTTTTGAACTAAAAGGTCTCATTTTGAGGGAACCACCTTCCAAGCCCTGAGATCGACTTCCCTCTCCCAGGCAGCAGATGGCTTTCAGCTAAGGTTCCCATTCAGACATAATAGGTTCCTATCATGTCACTCTGCTTCACATGGGCAGGCCCCAGTTGCCACATAGAGCCACGTTATTTGCAGGCATAGGACAGCCCTCATAGAAGAGATTTTATGTTCACAGCACAGGGTAAGATAGATGGTAGAATTCGTTTTTGTCTGCAAATAAGGGTAAATTTCAAGTGTTGTTAAGTGATACAAAATCAATGGGGTTTTTGCTCCAGTGTTATTTAAGCACGTTCTTTTGCACATCCTGCCCACTCTCTCCTGTGCCCCGCTTGCGCCCCGTGTGAAGGAGGTGGTGAAGCTTCTCGCACACAACCCCTGCAAAACATGTTGCTTTTCCTGTCTCAGTCTGCCAGATCACAGCAGCCTTCAAGGCGTTGCAGTGAAAGTAAGTATTTAAAGAATGTTGAAACACATGACGTGCCCGGCAGACTATGGCTGCTCCTTTGACTTCATTGCGTCTGGCAGGTACAGAAGTCCTGTTTCTAAACTTGTTTGGAAATTTTATTGAGTCAGCTATCAACAATCCTCCTCCTCATTGTTTTAAAAAAACAATGCAGGACCTGTAAACACAGATACCTCTGAGACTCCATGTACCTAGTTTTGAGAACAGAAAAATTTGGGTTTCATGTCCCACTACCTCTTTAAGTTGTACTTACAAGGACAATTTAATCACCCATCCAAAGAAGAATTTGTGTTTTAAATGGCCTTGATCAACAATACCATTAATATCTAATTTAAGAGCAATCCCCAGAGAGACCTTTTTTTTTTTCCTATTACATCGTACTTTTGAAGTAGGGGGAGCCCTGTTAGGATAAAATTTTAAAAAACACATGGAGAGTGTGCACAAACATGCTTCAGTCAGTGGAAGGTTACAAGACAAATTGCCCAAAGCAAGGAGAAGTGAAGTGAAAGCTTGTGCTCCCTTCCCTTGTCATTCCTTCATTCCCGGTTATTTATTGAGGGTCTTGGATCAGCAAGATACATTACACACTATCTGTACTGCTGCTGCTAAGCCCAGCATAACAAGTCAGCAACAGAGCAACAGCCTTCACTTTGAATTTCCTTGCTTTTGTTGTTCCCTATCTCAAACTTCCTGCTGTTTAAACTGAAGTTATTTTTGTGTGGTTTGCAGGAAGAGTTCCTAAGCTGTGCTTATCGGAAATGTAGGGAGCCTAGATGAGACAATAAAAATGTACAATTATGGCAGTTCCCTATTGTAAAATGGTACCTTTTATAGCAAAATTAATGTCTCCTCCCTGACTGGGGTGGAAGACGTGTCCTGCCCCTATTTGATCAGGGTGGGCCATTAAGGACCTTGACGTCCATGTTAGTCACTGTACAGGTCGGTGATCACACAAAGCCTGAGCAGTGAAGGGACTGCAGGGTGGATGCTTCACCTCTGGGTGGGTGTAGGGCTCCAAAACTCATCTGTGCTTTGCCATACGGAGGGCTCCATGCCCAGGATGTGGCACTTAACAGGGGTAGCAGGCAGGAGATGTTCAGCTCCTTTGGGTGGAGCAAAATCCAGGTCTGCTGGAGCCAGGCAGAAGGTTGCTTGTCTCTCGCACCATAGCCATGCCCTGGCAGTGGAGCCCAGTGGAGCCCCATCCAGGCACAGCAGTGATGGGGTATTGCTCTGAGGGAGAGCCCTATGGCCACCACATAAATGTGTAGGCACGTCCCCAACCAAGCCACCACTTAAGGCATTTCTTCATGTGGCCTGGAAGCTGTGAGCTGGAAAAGCATAATCCAGTTACAAATGTGTGGTCCTCTCAATTGCATGTTCAACTCATGTACCATTAAAAGTATGCAGGGAGAGAATATAACTTTAATTTATTAGGATTGCATTTGCCTTTGTGCTCTTCACTGTTTTCCTGCCGTCACAGTGACATTGTCAGTGTAACAAGACACCAGACAAAATGCTATTAGCCTTAGACTGCACATTTCCTCACAATAGCTGAAACTTCAATCAAAGTATTGCTTAACAGAAACAAAGAGCAGAATGTACAGTTATTAAATATGATTCTCTTTTTTTTCTCCTCCTTGCTTTGCTCATCTGTCTGGTATTTGCCTGTAATTTTATAAGCTCAAGAGACTAGCGATGGTACTTTGTAAAGGACCTAATGATGGTATTTGGCTGCAAAAGACAGCTATGAGTTTAAAAAGAAGTTAGGATGACTAACAGACACTGTAACTAATAGGCCAACCAAACAGACAGGAATATTTAAAAGCAGCTGTGAAGAAATAAATCTCTGAGAGGGTTAGATTCATTAGGACCGTCTCCAATTCCCCGCTCCTGCGACAGACCATAAAGCAGCATTTAGATGATAACTTACTCGATGCGTCTTATCCTTACAATGAAGGAAGAAAGAAAACAATAATAATAAAGGAGTCGCACAAAGCTGCTGTTTTATGACTGTCTTCTACCACGACATGTCAGGGGAGAGTGACAGCAGTTTTGAAAAGGGCTGTCAGTCAGCTGGATCGCAGATGGGATGCTCTGGTGACCTCTGTGGGTCACAGTTCAGCCGGCTACATAATGGGATGAATAGTGTGAATTGTGCACACAAGCTGTATTAATGGGGGAGCAGAACGAGCCACGGCCCCATTGACGAGAACGTATAAAAGCCATGTTTGTAATAGCGGGCACACACACTTACTGAATGTTGACAACTTCATTTTAATCCGGTAATAAAAAAATGTGTGTCCTAGTTAAGCTGTGGCAGTGATTTGCTGCCTACAATAGGGATTTCTAGTATGCCATTTCTATCATTTTCACACTTTAATGCAGAACTGGGTGTGAATGATCTCCTGTGTGATCACTGAATTTTAAGATAGCTATGCTGGAGAGACTTTAGAGAAGGAAAAGCGTAGGAATAGTTTGGTTTTCTTAGGTGAAGTTGGCTAGCAGGAGAAATTTCTATAGCCTTATTGTTTGTGTCATGAAATCTGCTCTTCTGCATTTGCCTAATTAATTTTAAAAGGGTATATAACCTCAGCATTTAGCAATCTGATCAAGCCACCAGTGCCTCTCGTCAGGTTACAAACATCTGCTGTTTTGAAATGCTTTATTGTGACACTGACAGGGATGGTGTATTTTGTAATATTTCCAGAAGATACTTCTCTTTGTTTGAGTCTGGTACCTGATGTTAGAGCCTTCACGTGCCAGCAATGTGGTTGGCAAGTCCTTCTCTAAAAGTAGCCAGCCGTGTACTGTGCATAACCTTACAAATGGGCTGCTGGAACACGCTGCATTCTTACTACTGTCTGTTGAATCATTTTGTTAGGTTTCATCAGAACAAGAGAAGGATCAAGAATCAGCAGACCAGAAAAACTTCCCCGAACACCCTACAGTGGGAGAGATGAAACAACCTGTGCAAGGCCCTCCATCTCTTTCACCAGAGACAGCTCGGACACTGCCTCTGGAGAAGACAGACGTGACAGAAAACAGCACCAACAGTGAGAAAGCCAAGGAGGAGGTTCAGCACTCGTCCTCTTTCTCGAGTATATCCGTGCCCCCAGAAGAAGACACTGTGCTGGATGCCACAGTCACAAAACGATTACACCCCCCAGCAGATGCCCTGGAAGACACAAAGCCTGAACAAAGACTACACAAAGCTTTTACTGACAACCTAGAAAGTGAACCTCCAGAAATGCCCTTCACAGCTTTCCCAGTCCATCTGTCCACTCAGAGTGACATGGAAGATGAGAAGCTGCCAGAGATGGCCGATTACATTGCAAACTGCACGGTGAAAGTGGACCAGCTGGGAAACGAAGATATCCACAACGCCCTAAAGCAAACGCCCAAAGTACTGGTGGTGCAGAACTTTGACATGTTCAAGGAAAAGGAGCTGCCCGGGTCCATGAACGATGACTCCACTTTCAGTTACACACCGCTGCTGTACTCAAAAGGTAATCCAGGCATCATGTCACCTCTGGCAAAGAAGAAGCTGCTGTCGCAGGTCAGTGGAGCCACGCTCTCATGTAACTATCCTTATGGTTCTCCTCCACCTTTGATTAGCAAAAAGAAACTCAGCAGCAGAGATGAACTGTCCTCAGGCATATCGCAAGGCCCCCATGCCCCTAATTCTGATCCTGTAGCAGTTAATAGGCCCTCAGTCATACAACATGTACAGAGTTTTAAAACCAAGGAAGAAAGGAAGTCAATTAACGATGTTTTTAAACATGACATGCTAAGTAAACCGGATCCTCAGCGCTGTGATTTTTCAAAACATCACCTCAGTTCGCTTGCCGAGTCATACCTACCGAAGTCGGATATCCAAGACTGCAAAGATAAAATGAGTGAGAAAAGGGCACTGCAGCACTCCCATGTGCCCACTTTCTTGGCAGATTTCTATTCATCACCTCATCTGCACAGCCTTTACAGGCACACAGAACACCACCTTAATAATGAACAGACATCAAAGTACCTCCCCCGGGACATGTTCAGAGAGTCTGAAAATATTTCTACTTTTACTCAACACAAACACCAAGAAAAACTGAGTTTAAATTATCGCCCATCTTTGCATCAGCAAGAAAAAAAGGCAACAGTGGAGGCTTCTTCAGATGATCAGCCAACAGATTTGAGTCTTCCAAAGAGCATACACAAACAGACTGCAAAGGCTCCGGGCTCCAGCCTCCCTCACTCATCCATGGCCCAGCAAGAATGCAAAGGTATCTCCCCGTTCCAGGCTGGAAGCAGCCAGGCGGTGAGCCTAGACTGTAACCCCAAAGCTTGCCGCGTGTCCCCCATGGCCATGACAGCCCCGAAAAAACACAGCGAGTTGCTGCACAGGTCTGGAAAGCAGCAGGCCCAGAGGCTGGAGAACCTGAGGAAGATGGAGGGGATGGTGCATCCTATCATCAGCCGTAGAACAAGCCCTCAAAACGTGGGGGCTGCCCGGCCTCTGAAACGGAGCCTGGAGGATTTGGACAAAGTCATTTCTGAAAAAAAAATCCGAGCTGTCTCTCCTATACACTTACCAAAGGAGACCCCAGCGAAAGACAAGGTTCCCGACCCAGAGGGGGAAGGCAGCAAGTCAGTGCATGGTCTCCATTCTGGCAGCATGCTGGAAAGCCACAAATTTCCCCTGTCAGCCCCCATCTTCCCAGGCTTGTATCCGGGAAGCCTGTGCACAGGGCTGAACAGTCGCCTCCCACCCGGGTATTCTCATCCCCTGCAGTACTTGAAAAATCAGACCGTGCTATCCCCACTCATGCAGCCTTTGGCTCTTCACTCCTTCATGGTGCAGAGACAATTCCTCACGTCCCCTGCAAACTCCCAGCAACTGTACAGACACTTAGCTGCAGCAACACCTGTGGGAAGTTCCTACGGTGACCTTTTGCATAATAGCATTTATCCTTTAGCTGCTATAAACCCTCAAGCTGCGTTCCCACCTTCCCAGCTATCCTCTGTACATCCCAGCACAAAACTGTAAACCCCCTCGCTCACAAAAAAAGGTCTGAGGAGAAAAGTTCAGTTAGCGACATTCCTCCCCCTGTGACGATGTCTTGCAGATTTAGTGATCTGTATTTTTGTCAACCAGGATGCAGTCGTATCCCACCTAGAGGAGCGCCTCGGAGTTTGATGGAGACAGGACTGCTTCTTTAATTCTGGCTCCTACATCAGCCCCCTCACCCCTTATCCCTGCCCTTGCAAAAAAGAAAACCAAACCAACCAAAAAAAAAATTAAAAAAAAAAAAAGAGAGAGAAAAAAAACACAAGAAAAAAAAGAAAAATCATTGGATTTTGCATATGTGTTTTCTGAAAGGACTTGAACATGGTAAGAGCAGATGTTCAAAGGGAGCCGTGGAAACACAGGCCCAGTCCTGAGCTCACTGAAACCCGGGTGAGGGCTGCGTTTGCCTTTCACTGAGCCAAGGACCGGATGCCGTGCATTGTTGCAAATGAGTCAAGGACTTCAGATGAACCTGGAAAGGAGAAGTGGGCCGAGAATCTGTACAATCAGTGGATGTGCTCTTTTGGGTAACTTTTCCTGACTTTTAAAGATTCAATCAATGCAATGTATAGTAAAACGGCAATAGATTTTTTTCATTTTAACACTATTAGAACAGAGTGGTAAACACTGTTTAATTTGACTGTACATATCCACTTCGTAAACTACCAGTGTCACATTTGGTCACAATAATTTATATAGTTTCGTTTGTCCAGTATATTCTGTGCTCTTTATGTTTGTTTTTTTTGTTTTTGGTTTTTTGGGTTTTTTTGTTTTGTTGTTTTTTTTGTTTTGGGTTCTTTTTTTTTTTAAATTAAACAGTATCATTTTATCTGCAACTTTTTTAAAGGCTGTGGCTGTCCTAATTTTTTTTTATTACATGTTTGTAATTTTTCCAGTTTCTTTATACTTTTGAGCAGCATTTTTGTTTTGTTTTTGTGGTAACGTTTACTGTTTACAAACTGAAGCAACTGGTTCAGATTAATCGTAATGGTTATGAACATACTGTAGGTGATGTTATGGTGCAAGGATGCGAACAAGGTTCCTTTCCCCACAGCCCACCCCTGGGAGGTGCTGAGCACCTCTCGCCCTCCCGTTTTTGCGATGGCTCCTACGCCACTTCTCCCCTCCCACCGAGCTTTGCTTTCCTGTATCGTGGTCTGTGAATTTGTCGAGCGTTGTACTTAATCTTACCTAGGCTGTGAAACCCTCCTGCCTACCAGAGAAACGGTCTAGAAAACAAAACCTCCCTGGCACAAGCTGCTGGATGACAAAGGAGTGCAGAAAATGGATTTGTGGTTTGTGAGAATGTTGAGAACTTCGGAAGTTGTGAGAGGAGCCAGTGTGGATTTGAATCAGAGGCTCACGGGTTGGGTCCTGTGCCTCGCGATGGATAGGGGGTTCCGTGCAGTGGTCGGGATGGTCCTTCCACACTCCCACGGGGATCTCGGCCTCTCCCTGGGCGTCCTTTTGCAGGGGAAAAGCCCAGGCATGGAGAGGCTTGATTTTCGTGATGAAAGAGCTTCCCTGTGGATGTATATTCACTTTGCAGGACGTCACCACCACGCAGCTGAGCACAGACATTGATAAAGCGAAGTGTCACTTGGAGGCTTTATACAATGTGAAAATTGGTTGTGGTTCAAACCATCTCAGTTACTGTTCAAAGACAGCATACTTGATATGAAAAGAAAAAACAGAAACTACTAAGAAACACTTTGCATGCTAGGCATGTCATTAAATTTTCCCGTGATATGAAGCCAAATACAATATATAATGTATCATACTTAATATCCAAAGGTGGAAACCAGAAAAATATACTCGTCTACTGTTAAAAATCCAGCTTCTTCAATTAAATACTTTATATTCCTGTGGTAAAACTATATTTAATTGATTGATAAACAGACTAGTAGAACTTGGAACATGGATGTGCCAGTGCAGAGTATCCTGCTGCTCCACAAGTCATACAGGAAACAGAACCGCAGGCTCATCCAGGCAGAGGCCACAGTGTGGAGGACATCTCTAGTAAAGTTGCACTAGATCTGAATCACGTAAGAATCAGGGGTTTGGGGACAGGGGGGAGGAGGGCGGGGGGAGGAGGGGTAGAGAATATAAAAATCTACAGCAAACGCAAACAGAAGCTTGTCGTGTGTTTGGCAAAGCAAATGCCTTGTTTCGGTTGTGTGTTCTGGAGTTGTGCATTTGTTTATGCAAAGTGTCCAATGTCTCTTTTGGTTACGTCCTGTTGGAGTTTGCTGGTAGGCTTTTTGGAGCCATGCTGAGGCAGCACAGGGCTGGGGGACAGGGAGAGGGGAGGAAGGCTCCTCTCTTGCCCCACGAGGAGACTGGCCACTGCTGGCTGGGGAAGCTCATAATATACTTGGCAAAACGTCAAGGCTGAGGAAGAGAAATGGTGGCATAAATCCCCAACAGAAGCGATGCATTATTTTTTTAAGAACTCTTTTAACAGAAATCTTGGAAATCTTTCAACAGTCTATTGAATTCTTCATTGGCTGAAAAGTCTTTTTTTTTCCTCAATGTCTTAAATGGGGCTTTGTTTGCATTGTTTGAGTTCAAGGGGCCTTATTATTGAATGAAATTGCACAAGCCTTTCTTTGTGCAATCAGACCATTGTTATTGGTAGGTTTGTAAAGGAAACTGCAGAATCTAATTGGCAATAGAGTCATAAATCTATTTGCTAGGAGCCAGTTCCAAGAAATGTTGCAATCCAAACGCACTATGTCCAGGATGCATTAGGGATGCTAAAGGTTGTGAGATCCAAAGGAAAAGGCCCAGCAGCAAACGGCTCGTGTCTAGCTTCTGGCCACACTCTGAGCCAGGCCTCGTGAAGCACATGGGAAGTAGGGCCGGATTCCCAGTGTGATTGTGCCCCTGGCCAGGCAGGGCAGGAGCAGGCCAGCAGTTTGCAGCAGGTCTGTCGTGGCTGTGAGCTGGCCTGGTGCGAAGAGCTTGCCCAGTGGGTTCGTGCCTAGGAGGTAGTTTGTCCCAGCAGCAGAGAAGTTGGCTTGGCAGCAGCTGGAGCTCAAGCAGGGCACAAGTGCTGTGCTGCCTCTGCCAGCACCTCTGCCCCATTTGGGGAGACGTGGGGCTGCCGCCTCCAGAGACCACCACCGGGGTCCCTCGCCCCCGCCGCCTGCTTGCTGCCTTTGCAGCGATCAGTGAGGTCGCATCTGGTCCAGTTTTGTGATCATGGTGATTTTGATGAGCAGTGGGACTTCCTGCAATGGTGTGAGGCGGGTGGCATTGGCAGCGCTGCCGTGAGCGCTGTTTGCTGTACATGTGGTTGATATTTCGCTCATTCTCTTCCTCCTCCTCCCCTTTCCCCCCAGCCCTGCAGTTTTAAATATGTTCTAATAATGGCAGCATAATCTACTAGCTGTTTATACTTTTTTAACTTTCTTTTGTTGTAAATATTGTATACTTTTTGTGATTCAAGTTATGTAGCCTATATGCTCTGTAAGGTGATGATTTGTATATATAAAAATGGCCCAGTAATATTATATAGTTTCCCATTTAAAAGGTTATTGAGTAACCTTTGCGTTAGTTTAAACACTACCAGAAATAAAGCTGAGCCAACTATAAACACTCAATTTTTGTATGTTTTCCAAATTGTACTTATTAATGCTTTTGATACTGTATTATGTGCCAATAGTTTCCCAATCACATAGCAGGCAAAAGATATTTTGTACTTTTTGATCCACTGTAATATTTAATAAAAAATGTTACTATCTGTTCCCTTTTGTGTTTGATTAATAATTCTGTAAACAGCCCTTATCGCATTGGATTACATATTATCCCATCCGACCTTTCAGCCCTCTTATATTGGCTTTTCTAGAGAAAGTATCTCCTCCTGCAAATGATTAGATGAAAGAAATGGAAGTTTGCAATTTCCTTAAGGAGGGAGAGACAAGATCTTCAGTCAGTGCCCCTCTATTTTTGCAGTGTGCTTGCATTAAAGTGTGGCTGTGATCGTGCTGACTATAGGAATAGCTTTTGAGAGGATAACTTCCATGCTTAGCCAGTGGCTTCAGTACCAAATTTGCTCCATTTGCATCTCAGAGTAGGATTTTTTTCTGCCAGTACTGCAGGCTTGAGCTGGGACCTGAAAATGGCCCCCTCTTCTTCCCAGCTCAAACTTGGGTAAGGTTCTGGAGTCTTGGAGTTAGATGCTCACTAGTAATTTTGCTGATGATACTGAACAACCACCAAGCAAACTTAATTTTTAGTGTGTTCCTTGGTGGGTCCAAAAAGCCCCCATAAATCTGGGGGCCCTTTGAGAACCCATTAGCACAGCAAATGCTGTTACACTCCTGGTCTCCATATGTGGGAAAATTACTTGGGTGTGTGTAGGTCAGGCCTGGGTACTGCCCTTGCCCAGCACAGCTCAGCAGCAGGACAGGAATGTCCAGTAGCCACCTGTTAATCCCACATTGTTGCTTAACTCCATGGTTTTGGGGCAGGTATGCAGCAGGCAAGTCTCCCTCCCCCATCCCTGGCAGTCCAGGAGCTGAGGCCATGGATGGTCATGGAGGCTGCTACTGCTTTGTGCTTTCTCCCTGTGCTGGGTGCGTGGCCAGGCGAGCACAGAGCAGTTTCACAGCACTGTTCGATGAGGCTTTCAAATACATGCTGCAGTCTCAAAAACAACTATTTCCTCCTCTGTGTGCTGGGAAATACCAGCTTGAGGAGGAGAGCCAGCCACTGGGCATGTGTGAAGGATGCAGCGCTGTTGAATCATAGAATCATAGAATATGCTGAGTTGGAAGAGACCCGTCAGAATCATCAAGTCCAGCTCCTGGCCCTGTGCAGGGCACCCCAAGAGTCACACCCTGTGCCTGCGAGCATTGTCTAAACACTTCTTGAACTCAGGCTTGGTGCTATGATCACTTCCCATATGTGAAGCTATGGGAGAAGATGGGGCCTTCTAGCAAACCTTTTTCCCCATCCACTTCTGTCTTTGCCGAGCTGAGGCTTTTTTTTTTTTTTTTATGGTGAAAATGCAGCCAACCGGTGAACACCTGAAAGACGTGAGGGAAATGCGGACACGTGGTTGCTGGCCTTTCCAGGAGATGCAGAGATGGCCAAGGCAACTTGGTTTCCAGCACCATGCTTGCTTCCTTGGTTTTTTTAGCCTTTCCTAGTTTGTGGATTAACGTATGCCAGCACTGCCTGTTCCTGCTGTGCCAGGGGTGCCTGTTGGGCTGCCCTACCCATTCCTCAGAGTGTGGCCGGGGAGAAGACCCCAGGATCAGCACCCAGGAGCTTTTCATACCCAGACCAGCCTGGCCTGTGAGTGGCACTGACGCACAGCATCCTCCCTTGGCTGGGCTGGGCACTTCCCAGTGAGTTTGGTGGGAGTCACTTGGGGGTCAGTGCACCCACACCTGGGCAAGCAGTGGAGCAAAGTAGTCTCTGCAGGATTCCCCTGCCTTGGATGGATCTCGAGGAAAGTGTCTTAGCAGCAGCTGCATTGCCTGGCAGCCTTTTGGGGCCAATGATAATCCTATAGTGATGCCAACCTGTTGGGAATGGGGCCCTTCCTCTGTCTCTCCGCCTCACCATCAGTATCTCTGCTCCAGAATATTTCAGGAATGTTTTTTTAGCAAAGTTTCTGCTGCTGGGAGGAGCTGATCACACACACACATCACTGCTAATCCTCACTGGCACCCTAATTGCTCTCAGAAATTCGGCACTCACCCACAAGCTTTCCAGGAATATCAGACACCTTTTGCTCTTCCCAAAGCAAAAACAATAGAGCCTGTATGTTTGCCGTCCCAAATTCGGGCACACTCACAACTGAAGTGCTGTGGGTATGTATCACCTCTGCAGCTGAAGAGAAACATGGGACAATTAGGTGGCCTTGAGGAAAGTGAAAGGAGTGGCCCCCAAAGCATCCCCAATCTGCCTGGACCCATAGCTGCTAAGGGTTTGTATTCCTGCAGGAGAAAGCCGTGGCTGTGGCCAGGCGGCATCCCCTGCTGCCCCCTGTGCAGGCACTGCGTGTCCAGCGAGGAGGAAGGGATACAGCTTAATCTGTGCTTTCATTTAGCTTTTCAATTTGTCCTTTACGGGATTAAAAAAGAGTATTCGCGATGTCAGATGCTCCATCTAGTGCTCACCTGGGGAACGAGCCCCCCAGGTCACAGGCCAGGCGTGGGGCCGGAGGTGCCCTGTCGTGGTGGTTGGGGCACTGGGGACGGGACCCTCCACGAGAGCCAAAAGACTGGGGACGAACATGCCCAAAACTGGGTTAGACAAATTCACTAAGACTTCCGTGGCTGCTGAAAACCAGTGGTTTGGGTAAAAGTACTGCATTCAGGAGACCCACAAGTCCTGAGTGGTGGCAGCTGTGAAGACCTCCCTGTGCTCACCAGGGTGAGGGGTGCCCTGTCCTTGGGTGCTGCACCATAACATGGGCACAAAAATCCTGGTAGCTCCCTCCTCCTCCTCCTGCTGCTGCTGCTCCTGGGGAGAGAGCGGCTCAACAGCTTCTTGGTTTTGGTGATGAGCATAAAAGCATTTAACAAATTGTCTTGGGTGTGAGCGCTGCTCTCCTGGGAAATGAGGTGGCTGAGGATGCCGGGCCCATGAGGGGCTACTTTAATAAAGGAAGAAAGAGTGGGGAAACCCACTGAACTTGCAAATGTTGCTCAGTTTGCTCTGCAATTTAGTCAGGAAAGGAAAAAAAAAACCTACTCCACCCGTAGTTGAGGCAGTCCCCATCCCCTCCTCTGCCGCAGGCCATGCCTCAAGGCATGTGAGGCCCGTGCCGTG
>VZTE01004090.1:25016-43190 GCA_013397775.1 Eulacestoma nigropectus | reverse complement strand
GGGTGCCGCGGTGGGCAGGTGTATGTGGGGTGGGAGGGGGCTCATCCCTGCTCTTTACACCTCTGCGAGTGGGCGGCGGGAGGTTTGGGTTCCCCTGAGAGGCCCCGATACCTTCAGGGCTGGAAGGGAGGTCCCACCGCGATCCCGCCCACCAGCGCAGCCCTGGAGCCACCGTCCCTGGAGGTGTTTAAGACACGACAGAACGTGGCGCTCGGTGCCCTGGTCTACTTGACACGGTGGTGTTGGGTCATAGGTTGGACTCGATGGTCTCAGAGGACTTTCCCAATCTCAGCGGTTCTGTGATCCTCCCATCCTAAGGCCAGACCTCCGCCTGTCCCGGCCAGAGGCCATGAGGAGATTGAGCTGCCTCAGCCCCCGGGGTGGAGGTGCCCACCCACCTCCAGCCCCCTGGGAGGGACCCCCACGCATCGCCAGGGGCTGGGCGATGGCTCATGCAGGTGGCTCCTTCCCTTCCCTCCCCAGGGAAAGAGTTGCCTTTTTCCTGTCCTGGTGGAGAAACCTCTCTGCAATTCCCTGACAGGAGGGTGCAGCCGGGTGCGGGTCGGGCTCTGCTCCCAGGCAACCAGTGGCAGGATGAAAGGAAACAGCCTCAAAAGTTGCACTAGAGGAGGTTTAGGTTGGAAATCAGGAGGAATTTTTTCCCAGAAAACGTTGTCCAGGGAGGTGGTGGAGTCACCGTCCCTGGAGGTGTTTAAGGAATGACTGGATGTGTCACTCAGTGCTCTGGGCTGGGTGACAAGGTGGGGATCCGTCGCAGCTTGGACTTGATGATCTTGCAGGTCTTTTTCAACCTAAATGATTCTGTGGATGTTAAAATGGGATGGGTAAGGTGGATGCTGCAGGTGTAGCCTGGCTGGAGAGCCAGGCTGTTTGAACACCTCCAGTGACATCCCAAAGCTGTCAGCAGCACGGGGACTGTGTTTTCGAGGGGTTTTGGCCCATCTTGCCTTCCTTGAGGCCACTGGCTAAGAAGTGAGACACTGGCACTGCCCAGAGAAGCTGTGGCTGCCCCATCCCTGGAAATGTTGAAGGCCAGGTTGAATGGGGCTTGGAGCAACCTGGGATAGTGAAAGGTGTCCCTACCCTTGGCAGGGAGGTGGGACTGGATGGTTTTCAAGGTTCCTTCCAATCCAAACCATTCCAGGATTCATTCCATGAAGTGAGCAGTGCTGGGGGAGGTCGGGAGCAGGATGTCTGCCCGTGAAGGAGGTGGGGCCTGTGGTTTATTGTCAGCTGCCAGCTGAGAATTCCTGTTGGATTGAGCCTGGCTTGAGACTCCTGTATCATTTAACAGGCTTTGGTGCTGATACTGGGCAGATCACTGGTGTCCATCTCCAGAGGGAACAGGAGGCTGTGGGGCACTTCTGGTTGTCAGTCGTTGTTATTAATTTGGGAAATACTCTCTGTCACCCAAAACAGCTCTGAGATAAAGATTTTGGGGCTTGCAGCCCCCTTGCTTCCACTAGAGCAATTCAGAAGCATCCCTTCAAATATTGTGCAACCAAGATCTTGTCACGCAGTTTAGTTTAATTTCTTTCCCCACGCCTGGATGAGGCAGATTGGTAAAAGAGCTGCAAAAGACTCTTTTCCTTTTATTACAACAGGAGAGAGAAGCAGCTAATAAACCTCCCCCTCTGCAGGCTCCCACCAGCTACGATTTGTGATAATGCCTGGCATGCAGGAGAGTCTGGAAAATACCCCCAAACGTTAATTTACACTCAGTGTTATTTTCTTTTCTTTTGCTCAGAGTGGTTAATAAAACCTGTTACGACATCCTTAAAGTGCTTAAGAAGCTCTGGGAATAAATGAGAATTTTTCTACGCCTCCCCAAGGCATTTTCATCCCTATCAGTAGCTGTTCGTTCCATTTGAAGGATTGCCAGAGGAGAGAACTTTAAATGGCTGTGCTGCTGCTGTAGCTCCAAATGGGATTTGTGTCCTTTGGATTGTGATTGGATTCTTGATTTGGCTGAACGGAGAAGGCGGTGGGGTGTGGGGGGGTCCTTCTCTCCCGGAGGTGTTTTTAAATACATCTTGTCCTTTCTTTAATGTGAAACTGAGAGGCTCTCCCTGCCATGCTGAGGGAAGTGCAGCTCTATCCAAAGGGGAGTTAATCTGCTCTGGAAATTCAGGAAGTGGCTGAGTGAAACCGTGACTGATGCCAGGTGCAGGGGCCTGAGCTGCAGATGGGGCAAACACTGGGAAGAGCTTGAGCTGGCTTGGTCAGAGTGGATGGGAGTGGAATAGGAATTCTTGTCTGATCACTTCTGCCCTCTGCATTGGGGACTGGGTGAAAAGCCACCCAAAAAAGTATTCTGTGTATTCTTCAATGCCAGCTTCACCTGAATTCAGCCTGTCTTCATGCACATGCTGTGTCCAGCTCCAGGGCCCCAGCACAGGAAAGACATGGACCTGTTGGAGTGAGCCCAGAGGAGGCCATGGATGTGCTCCGGGGGCTGCTGCTCCTCTGCTATGGAGATTGGGGGTGTTCAGCCTGCGGAAGACTGAACACCAATCTCTGTCCAGGGAGACCTTGGAGCCCTTTCCAGGGCCTAAAGAGGCTCCAAGAGAGCTGGAAAAGGACTTTGAACAAGGGCATGGAGTGACAGGACAAGGGAGAATGGCTTCCCACTGCCAGAGGGCAGGGCTAGATGGGATATTGGGAAGGAATTCCCTGTGAGGGTGGGGAGGCCCTGGCACAGGTTACCCAGAGAAGCTGTGGCTGCCCCATCCCTGGAAGTGTTCAAGGACAGGTTGGATGGGGCTTGGAGCAACCTGGGATAGTGAAAGTTGTCTCTACCCATGGTAGGGGCTGTGGAACATGATCTTTAAGGTCCCTTCAACCCACATCATTCCAGGATTCTGTTAAAGTATCCTGTCCCTGCCAGATAGTTCTGTGGAGCTCCCAAAGGGCCATCATGCCTTGGAGGTGTTTCTGCCCTTCCCTGTGTGAAGCTGCAGGAGCAGGACAGCAAAACCTGTGGATTTTGTGCAGGTGCTTCCCTGGTACCTCCAAGCCCTGCCTTGACAGACAGGGTTTTAGAGCTTGTTCTGGTTTGCTTGTACGTGTGCTCACTTGGAAATCCCGCACTGGTGCCTGTGATTTCATGGCAAACTCGGCACTTCGATGCCTGTAACACGCAGACACACTGCTGAGAGCAGACAGGCACAGCCTTCCCTGCTCCTGCAGTGTAATCAAACTCTCCATAGCTCGGGCTGTGTTTTACAGCTTCCTTGTCTGACATTGCACCTTAGGTTCTTTTGACTTCTGGAAGAAGAAGGTGTAATCCTACTGCTGTGTTTGTCAGGGGGCACTTCCCAGGTCTTAGATCCAGCAGTTTCAATCGCGTTTGAGTCTGGTTTTCAAGGCAAAATCCTGGATGATCATCTCAGGAGCTGTTAAGATCAACTCATTTCTTCTTTCAGTGCTCTGAAATTATTCTATTAGTAGCTAGAGGCATGCTGAGAGTGATTATCGTAAACCACATCCATAATTCCTAGATGGAAAACAGAGGACATGGGGATATAATGTAATTCTCTTAATTTACTGCACTGGCCTCACAGGCCAAGTGATTCCACCTCTTTACCCCCTCAGAGGTGATCAGACTATATGATAAATGTTCATGAACTCTATTTCCCTCCCAGACCAAGAACCTGGACTTCCGCCGGAAGTGGGACAAGGATGAATATGAGAAACTCGCAGAGAAGCGGCTCACGGAGGAGAGAGAAAAGAAAGATGGTGGGTAGTGTGCTGGCTCCAGGCAAGCTGTGCTGGATTGGCAGTGAGGCTCCCAAACCCTTAGAGTTTGGGAGGGAGAAAGCAGTGAGAAGTCAAATTCCAAAGGGAAAGAGCTGGCTTGCTCCTATCCTTACTCCTGTGTTTGCCACTGAGTATATTTTTTTGACAAAATAAATTAGTGAGAAGCTTTCCAGGGGCTGACTCTTCTTTGGGGAAGGAGGGGAACAATCAACTGCTGGAAACAAGGAGATCTCAGAATATGGCTCAGGTCAGAGCTGGAGATAACTCAGAGATGTACCTGCTTCTAATAGGGACCAGGAAACAGTGAGGAGGAAGTTATATCCTTTACTGATTTAAAAAAAAGGTGCATTTTCTGCATGGATCAGGTAGTCCCAAATACCCAGCAGGCCCCTCTTCATCAAGGGGAACATGAAATCCAGCATGTCAAGCTTGACCTTTTGTTTATGTTTTAGGCAAACCAGCTCAGCCCGTCAAAAGGGAGCTTCTGCAGCACCAAGACTACAAAGTGGACCTGGAATCCAAGCTGGGGAAAACCATTGTCATCACCAAAACTACCCCTCAGTCAGAGATGGGAGGGTAGGTTGTGATCTTGTTGAAGTCTCGGAGTCATGCTGGTTAAACGGGGAAGCTGTGACACATCAGGGACCCCTCACAGGGTACCAGGAGCTGCTGTCCTTCCGTGTTTGGAGCCTGGGACAGTGGGGCTGCATTTTTCTACTCCTAAACTGTGTCTCCTGGGGTCACATGTGGAAGAGACCCAGCAGGCTGAGCCTCTGTGGACATTATTCCTTGGTGTCAGCGTTGCCCACCTGTAGGACCAGCAGAGGCAGATCTCTGCTGCCCGCTTGGGTTTCTTTAGCCAGGCCTGCTTGCACTGAGACCAGGACTGCTGCTGATTTGGGTATCTGTGCACTGGGAATGGGAGAAACATCCAGACAGCTGTTCTTAGGAGTGGTGTTTGGCCACTGTTTGTGTGGATTGTGTTCCACCAAAGTCTGAAAGGGTTCTGAGCTCACCCTAAGCCATCAAGAGCGTGAAAAGAGTGTGTTGAGTTTGTGTCACCTCAGGAATGAGTTTGTTAGTGTCTCCCTGGGCAGTAGTGCCAGGGAGATGTGCAACCCTGAACAGCATCCAGGGATGGCAGGTCAGCCCCTGGCTGCACTGTTGCAGCAGCTGTTAAGATGGGCAGAAAGCAGAGCTGTGCTCATCAGGGACTCGCTCTGTGAGGTGATAGGGATGGTAGCACTTACCTTGCAGCCAGGTGAGAGGCTGTGGAATGAAACCTGGGCTGGTGGCCAGCCCTGCTTTGGGGGAGGGCAGGCTGTGTCACAAAGTCCATCCCACCAGGCAGGGTGTGACTGGAAGGGGAAGATGCTGTGGCTGGTATCTTGCAGAGCAGCTCAGAATTTGGTTTCTCTCATGGCAGAGGGGTGTCGGTATTAGGGTCGGTACCTCCATGGCAGCCCTGTCCATCAGGTGTGCCCTTGCCCTTGCTCTTCACTGGGGCCCTCTTGTCTTGGAAAAATGTCCTGTATCCCAGGTGACATGCAGATTGTCTCAAATAGCTGTTCTGTGGGTTGAGCTTTGTTTTATGCTTTGGGGTTCATTTTTTCTGTCTCTCCTGACAGGTACTACTGTAATGTGTGTGACTGTGTGGTGAAAGATTCCATTAACTTCTTGGATCACATCAATGGCAAAAAACGTAAGGACCATTTCTTTGCCTCATTGGAGGGTTGGTTGAGTTGGAGGGACTGTTCCTTTTGTGCATCACCCATGTCTGAGGGCTGAACACTTATCTATGGATCAGGAAGCTTAGGAGATCAGGATGTAGAAGCTCATCATGAGAGCTGTGAAGGTGCTGCCCTTATCTCCTGACACCTTCCCAGCGTGCTGGACCACTTTCATGGAATAAGCCCAGCAGAAACAGTGATTGGTGTGCTCTGGTTGGTGGACATATTTTCCCCACCCATCGTGTCAGTGCTGTGAGAAACCCAGAGTGAGCAAATCCTAGAATAGTTTGGGTTGGAAGAGACCCTAAGAGGTCATCTAGTCCACCCCCCAAATCATGATGTCTCCTCTGGAAATCTGGAGAGAGGCTTTTTACAGCACTGAAACTGTGAAGAAGTACTTAGATAAGTAAAAGGTCTGGGATTGGCCCATTTTTGGATCAGAAACTTCTTTTTGTAGACGTTGAGTATACAGCTCAGAACTGGCTGGTGCCTGAGCTCCAGAGTACAGATCAGGCCTTGTGAGGATGGAGACAGAGGATGAGTGAAGGCGGGAGTGGGGCAGTTTGACCCTGGAGTTGTGTCCAGCAGTGTGGTGGTGGTGTTGTCCTGTACCTCACTCTACTTCTTGTCTCCACTTCTGTGATGATGCAGTTAAGTCAAGATAAGGACAAGGGGAAAGAACTCCCAGTTTATCAGTCCATTCCCTTGATGTGTTTAACCAAAAAGAGGACTATACCCTCGTTGACCTGACTGTGGGTATTGCTTCTCCTTGACACGTTCAGAGAGTGGGGAATGTAGAGAAAATAAAGGAGTAGCAGGACAAACTGACACACTTTGCACGTTGCTCCTGCTCATGAAGGTGTTTTTGGCTCCTTGAGGAAGTCCCTTTACAAGTAGTCAGGGATGTGTGTGCTCCAGACCTGCACACGGGGCTATTTGAGAACAGGAGGTTCAGGAGAAACCTGAAGAGTGGTTTTCTGTAGCTCAGAAAAGAAAACACGGTGTTTTAAAAACCTGTGCTTAGAATAGAATGGGAGGAAGGTGCTGACGTGCCTTGTTTGACATGTTGGGAGATCAGCAAGAAGTTCATTTGACAGAATCTGGAATCAAAAATCCTGGCATGGCTGTGTGGATGGGCATGAGATGCAGAGTTGAGCTGGGGTTGGAAAGTGGCTGATTGCACAGTACCTTAGTATGAGTATGTCTGGGAACTTTTAAACCAGCCCATAAATCTGGCTCAAACCTGCTTGTTCTTGGCAGCCTTTTTGCTAATTCCCAGTGTGTAGTTTAAGCTTCCAAGTGTTGCTGCATCCCTAGGACAAACCTATGCACGGCTGCTGGAGTGAACAGGCTGTTTGGATCCACTCAGGAATGTGGGTTGGAGACATTTCTGGGGGTGGCCCTGTCAGCATAGGCTGAAAAACTGAATGAATCTGTTCTAAAGAGCCGCTGAATCAGAGGCCTGACTTTATATTCTCTGCTTTAGCTAGGAATGTCCTGTGTAATCAGGATCTCTGAGTGCCACTCATGTCTTGTTTAGCATCGCCCACAGCTGAGAGATGCCAGCCTGTCACTTTTATTCTGGCTCCTTTTTCAACACTCCAACCCTTTTTTATTCCACTGGTCCAAGATTAAATTTCCTGGAGCATCAGCACACCAACATGACAGGGAGCATCCAAATAAGGAACCTTTAAAGAACAGTCCGCGTTCTTGTTACAAGTAGTGTTTGCACTGTTGTGGCCACTGCTTGTATGGGTTATGGTATCCCCCTAAAGCCCAGTTCCCCAACCTAAGAAATCCTTAGTCTGGCCCTGGAAGCTGCTTTGAGGGGATGGATGAGAGGCAGGAAGATGGTGCTGTGCTGTTTAAATTGGGATCAGGGATGGTGACTTCGTGCAGAGCACTGAAGTGTTGCTGAACACTGCTGATTCCACTCCTGTTCTCCAGACCAGAGGAATCTGGGCATGTCCATGCGGGTGGAGCGTTCCACACTGGACCAGGTGAAGAAACGCTTTGAGGTGAACAAGAAGAAGATGGAGGAGAAGCAGAAGGACTATGACTTTGAGGAGAGGATGAAGGAACTCCGTGAGGAGGTGAGTCTGGGCAAGAACTGAGGAAGCAAAGCTCCCCAGAAACATGTTTTGGGAGGAAATCAACCTTGGTTCCTAGTTTTGTTCCTCAGAAGTATTGTTCTTGGTAGCATGGGCTTCTCCTCTGCTCCTATGAGTGGGGTTTGTTTCTTTGCTTTTGAAAAGTTTGTACTGCTGTCCCTGGAAAAGCTTTTCCCCTCCTTCTGTGTACGAATAACTTTTGATGGTTCAGATTTCCACTGAGAACAGCACAAGCCCATTTTTTGTCTCCCACTAGTTGTGTTGGAACTTGTGTGGTCTGGTAGCAGGTCTGCATCTTCATCCATTATCTTCCACAGTTCTTAGGATTGCTGAAATCCCCCTCCACATGGCTTCTGTGTGGCCTCCTCAAGTGTAGGAGGGCCGTGTGAATGGTGTGCTGTGGTGCAAGATGTGTGAGGAGATGATAAAAGACAGCAGATTTCTCTCAAACTGGGGCTTAGGTGTTAGTAAACATGAAAATTAAGTTTATTTGAAGACCCAACAAAGTTCTGGCAGCTGAGAAGCTTCTATGGGTGCTTCTCCTCTAGAATGTTACAAATCACTGCCTGTTGGAGTCTCCTTGCCCAAGCCCTGAGCTTTGCTTCACCACAGGGGAGCTCTTTGGGGTGCTCACAGAGCAATCCCCGTGCTCTGCTCTCAGGCAGGCTGTGGTGCTGCTGAGCCCCATCTGTTTGGGGGATAGGAGGGAGGTGCCCCAGCAGCAAAGGGAGTGCTGTGGGTTGAAAAGCTGCTGCCAGTCAGTGGATGGCAAGAAGGAAATCAGCAGCAACTCCTGGTGTAGGTTTCGCCAAGGCACAGCTGTGTTCAGAAGCTGTGGCACAGCAGACAGTGATGAGGATGGTGCAGTTGCTAAGTTGGGAGCTGAAGCCATGCTTCGGTGTCACCCGGTACAAACCTGGCTCTGTTCCAGGGCTCGTGATCCTCGCAGAGCAAAACACTTTGATTAGAGCAGCGCAAACTCTTTGATGCCAAACCCCCCTCAAAGCTGCTCAGAGCTTCAGCTTCTGTTCCAGTGAGCAGCTGTCACTCTGCCAGGCTGAGAGCCAACAGGCATCACAGTCACTGGCATGAAGCATTGGAAAAGGGAGTGGCCTCCTGCTTTCAAACCAGCTCCTTCTTGCCTCAGCCTTGATTCCAGGCAAAACTTGTGATGTTTGCTCAGAAGAGAGAGTTTCATAAGGCTTCATTTTGTCTACTTGTGTATGTGGCTCTGCTCTTGGCCTGGGACGTGGGGTGGTCTGGATTCACTGGTGAACTTCCTCCTTGAAGACTGCAGGCCAGGATTTCTGCTGTTTGTTTATTTCCTCGGGCACAACTTGGCTGCTGTGGGCAGGATTTGTGTTAACTGTGCAGTACCTGGTGTCTCAAAACTCCTTCAGCTCAGGAGGTGCAAATTGTTTTGCTGTTGTGTCCCTTGCTGCAGGAGGAGAAGGCCAAGGCCTACAAGAAGGAGAAGCAGAGAGAGAAGAAGCGACGAGCAGAGGAAGATCTGACCTTTGAAGAGGACGATGAAATGGCAGCTGTGATGGGTTTCTCTGGGTTTGGCTCAACCAAAAAGAACCACTGAGCAGCTCTGGACTCTCCTCTAAACAGCTTGTTTTTACCCAGGGAACTCTGGATAACTCTTCAAAGACTTGATTGAGGACTTGTATGTAAATCTCCCAGTAGAAGTTGGCTGGAAGAGTTGAAAAGCAATTCCATGCTCTACCTGTGCTGCAGATCAAACTCTGCCTCTCATTAGCTTCCCTCCTCCTTCTGTGTCCTAGATCTGGCTGCTCAGCTGCTCTGTGGCCGTGTGTGTGCAGGGAAGTGCTCTGTTGGGTACATTTTTTGTCAATAAAGTGCAGCCATTCTGCACAGGTGGCCTGGTTCAGGATTAATCTAGTTGTCAGCCAGGCCCTGCTTGTCACCCAGGCTGTGTTTGAGACGCTGGGAGGGATTCAGTTGCTTTTAGACTCATAATGAAAGGAAATGTGCCACAGTAAGCAGTGTGAGAGGTGCATCTTTATGGCTTGTGATGAGCAGAGCTGGTGGCTGCATGGAGTCTGGGTTGCTGAAACTTTCCTGTGTGTTTTTTCTGCAAGGGAGACTTCCCTCCTTTTCTTTGTGTTTTATCCCATAATTTCAGTATGTTTAAGGTAGGGGAGAAATTTCCTCCCCTTGACTGGTCTAGGATAGAGCAAGTGAAAGAAAGGTGTGTACAATTTGCCAGAAATAAATGGAACGTTTTAATGGGCCCTTTGGTGGGGGTTTGATGCCTTCTTTGTTTTGAGAGCTTCTGTTTCCCACTGGGAAGAGCTGCTGGTGTCTCCCAGCAACACAGAGCTGGGATGGCCTTCTGGGGACCCCAGTGGTGGCAGAGTGGAGGTGTGTGCCCTCCTCTCCTGGCTCAGCTCCCAGCTGCCCTAGGCAGGCCACTGCCATCATTCTTGGCTTTTTTAAGTAATTCTGGAGATGGGTGTAAGAATATGGAAGGGGAAGGGAGTTCAGGGCTGGGGACCTTCATTCCCATCAGGCAATCCAAGACAGGCTGGGCTGCGTTCCAGATTTTACCAGCCTTAGTATATTAAGGACCATTTTTTTCCTGTCTACTGGCTGTCAGTGTCTTTTCACCTCTGCCTTCCCCTAAATCCACTTCATTTCTGCTTTTATTTACCTCAGTCAAACCTTGTGTGACTCATTTCCATCTGCAGTTAGGATTTATATTTTGCATGGCTGGGTTTTCGTAGCTCTGTCTCACTCTCCTCTCTCTTTTTATGTATATTGATGAAATGCTTGTGCTTGCCCTTCTCCGTGCTCGTATGAAATTTCCAGCCTGGGGAAGGCTGCAGTGTTTAGCCTGCTCTTTCTAATACATCTAGAACAAATCCTGTAATGTTGTGCTGCTGTTTTAATTCCTTAATCTTAGCCTGCTGACAGCTTCATTGCCTCAGGTCTTTCCGCTTCAATTCAGATTATAATCCCCGTTGAAGATGCTATTGAAATGATATATAGGCAGTCAGATACAGCTGTCCTTGGAGGTTTGACCCTTTTAACTTGGCAATCCTTTGACTTCGGCTCTCTGAGCACACGGGCTGGGAGGGCAACTTTCATTCCAGCCACGTTCCTAGCGCTGTTCAGGCTGCAGCACGTGGCTCCGGCTGAATGGGAGAGCGGAGACGCTCGCGCCTTTGTGCCCTCCGGGGTGCGAAAGGGATGCTGCCGTGGTTTCATACACATTAAAAGTTTAGGATGTTTCAGAGAAGATTTAACAGCAGCCATTTTATTCCAGCCACCAGCTTTGCAGATACCCAGCCCCTCAATGCAGCCATTCAGTTGGCGCTGCTGAGAAGAGGACAGAGGCTGCCCGGCACCCCCCATCTTTTCCAGCTTGTGGCCTTGGAGCCAATGACTGCTGTCTTGGTTTTCCCACAGTGTTTCCTGATGTTCTTGTCCATCCTGGCACACCCAAGGGGCGAGGTGTGAAATGGGCAGCCCCACAAAAACCTTCCTGGGGTGGTGGTGAGGTTTGCACAGCCTCCTGCCACTGGGCCCTGCCCGTCCCTGCCTGCTGCTCCTGATCCCTGCAAGACAGGAAGGAAATCCCTCCACAGTGCAGTGCTTTCATTAACGAGATTCCTCTTTGGTGTGAAGCCTGTCATCCCCAAGCCCATCCCGAGGCCACCTGCACCCTGGGGGCCAAAGCCCCAGCCCCAGCTCCCCGTGCTGGGGCAGCTCGCGCCGGGGGAGCGCAGCTCTTTGTCTCGGCAGCTTGCTGGGAGCAGTGGTGTGTGCGGCAGCAGATACAAGCTCCTGCTGGATTCCCAGCAGCGGGAGCTGCCTCTAGCCAAGGATGAAAAGCTGGTTTCATGGGAGGAAATAATATTTAGAGAAGAGACAGATAACATTCCCTGTACCAGCCATGTTAACCCTTTGCTTCCACCACTGCTTAGCGAGGTGTTAACGGTTGTCTCTCAGTCCCCAGTGCTGAAGCAGTGCTTCTCCATGACTCTGTTAGCACTCACCATCTCCATGTTGAATTTAAGGTGCTGGATGTGCCCATATGGGTCAGGACTTGGGGTTTTGCTTGGAGAGGGAGAACACCCAGCTCTGCAGGTCTCCTCCTCACCAGTGAATGGGGCCAAGGTGCTCTGCCCCTACTGGTTCTCATTAGCTCTTCCATGAGTTAAAAGTGGGGTCTGGTGGAGTAAGGAGAGACATTTTGCATTGTTTCATGCAGACTGGGATCCAGGCTGGGATGTCCTGCCTGCTCTCAATGTGAAAGTGCTTTGAGGTGCCTGGAGCCACCTTGGTGCATGTTCCCAGTGCCTGGGCAGAGGTGCAAGTTCCTCATGACCTGTGACTTGGAGGACCTGGAGGAAGGCCGGGGACTGTGCTCAGCTTGCGCTGGCCTCCCTCGTCTCCATCCCACTAAATATTGATGGCAGTGTTTGGAGAACTTGGGCGTCACAGAAGACCCCAGAAAAAACACAAATCTGTCTTGCCACCTCCACTTCCTCTCTCCCATCTTCCCTGGCTTCATCCTGGGATTAAGGGTTGAGGCCTCATGGAGGAGCTGAGCACGAATACCCAGCTGCTCTTCTTTCTTTCCTTCCTGGGCACCCTGGGAGGCTTCTGGGCACTTCTTCAACCCTGCCCTCTCCTGCCTATCCACCTTTCCCTCGCTCGCTATGCATCCTGCTTGGGACTAGACGAGCAGCAGCAGCATTCCCACCATCCCAGTGAAATGACTGGGACCAGGAACCTGAAGTGATTCTGGAGAAGGGGTCCCAGCCTGGCTCTGTGTGTTACCCTGTCTGGGCTAGCTGAATCATTCCCTGTGACTTTATTAGCAGAAAGACCTGGCTTTCCAGCGATTTACACCACTTTTACATCCTGAAGGATTTAAGCACTTGGCAGGAGCTCCAGTCCTCCCACTGCTCAGGCCACAAGCTACTGCTGCCCCAGTTAGGCAGGCATTCCTGCCATATCCCAGCGTTAAAGCTAAACAACATCCATAGGCAATATCCCTGGAAACCTCCCTCCTGCCTGGCTTTGACCTGGTACAGTGGTGCCGGGAGTCTGTGCCACCAACCCCTGCTCTGTCAAGGCTCCTGGGTCTCCCACGCTCCCATCAGTCGACCTGCTGTGGCACCATCCCACACAACTCCAGAGCCCGTATTCCTGCCCCCTCCCAGCTCTATGGACACCTTGTGTACTGAGAGCCACCTGGATTAGTCAATGCTTGGCCCAATCCGTATCCTGTCATGCTTTCCTCATGTGGGGAAACAAGGTGTCTGCAGGGGAGAGTCTGATCTGTGCAAGGGCAAAGGTTCAGCCCCTGATTAGAGCTGGGGTTGCTGCAGAAGAGAATGGGAATCATAGGATCATGGAACGGTTTGGGTTGGAAGGGACCTTGGAGATCAGCCAGTTCCAACACCTGCCCTGGGCAGGGACACCTTCCACTAGACCAAGTTGCTCCAAGCCCCATCCAACCTGTCCTTGAACATTTCCAGGGATGGAGCAGCCACAGCTTCTCTGGGCATTGGTTCAGGAAGGGGTGGGAGGCAGACATAGGGTGAGGTGAAGATTTGTAGAGGGGAGAATCCCTGGGCTGGGATTTGCTTCCCATCTGGAGTTTGGATGGGAAACTTGGATGCCTGTTTTAGCAAAAAGGATCGAGCTGGGAGCCAGGGACACCCACAGTGAAGTGGTGCTTGGCCTGGAGACCTCGGCAAGTTGGGCCATACACCACACACTCAGTTTCTGGGGCTGAGCCAGCTCAGGCCACAGATGGGACCAAGAGAGAACAAATAGGGGACTTGAGTGTTCCAAACTGGGAGGAAGGAGACAACCCCAGTGCCTCCTCCATCCCTGTCAGGTCTGTTGCTGCATCTGGGTTGGAGGGTTGCTGGATGGATGGTTTCTGCTGGGTTCGGTGTGGGACTCCTGAGCACAAGGGAGATTTTGCTTTGTCGTAAGTGAAGTACAAAACCATCACCAGCCAGAGAACAAACAGCTCCAGGCTGGAGAGGGAGCAGAGAGAGGGAGATGGGGAGGAGCAGGGGGAGCATGGGGACAGGGCATCCGCAGGAGGTTTTTCAGGGACTTGTGATCTCAGAGCAAATTTCTGCTGTTGGCTGCGCACCAGTGGCACCATTTCACCAACTCATGCATGCCTCCCCCTCGCCAGCTCCGCAGTGCTGAGCGCCTCGGGGGGGTCAGGGCCGCTCTGCGGAGGGCTGCGGGAATATGGTCCCTGCTCGGAGAGCGTGTGATCTGCCAGCAGCCGGGGAGCCCCGGGGACACTGCCGTGCCTTTGTTCCTCCTTCTCTTTCTTTTCCACCTTCAGATTCTTTTCCCCTCTGCTTCCAGCTGCGTATGCAGCACTCCCCCCCCTTTCCACCCACAGTTCCTGTCTTGATTTTCCTTCCCCTCTACAAATATGTGTTCCTTAGGCTCCTTCTCCTCCCTGCCCGGCTCCCCCCATCAGTGCTGCTTTCCCAAAGTTCTTTTTTTTTTTTTTTTCCCCTTCTCCCTGTTTTCCCACAGGCCCGCTTCATTCCTTCCCCTTCCTGCTTCTCTCCCCTTCCCTTCAGCCTCTCGGGCTCCCGTTCACTCACTCTGTCTCCCCTTCTCTGACAGTTTGGGGGAAATCTGTCTGTGTCAACACACAAATTCCATTATTTATTGGCTGAGTGGAGCAGGGTCCTACACTCATCTGTAATTGTCTCCAGATCAAAGCGGCTGCTGATGGCAGCTTTGCCTTCTCGCAGCAGAACACCACCCCCAGCTTCCAGCTCCCCATCCTCCCGGGGGAGTCGGGTGCGTGTGCGTTGACACCCTCGATGACTGATCTCTCAGACAGAGAGGAAAGAAGTAGGGCTGGTGGGGGAGAAAAGGGAGACTTGGAGGATCTGCAAAGCTCCCAGGAGAAGATGGGGATGGTGGGGCATGTCTCAGGGAGACAAAATCCCTGGCATGGGCCAGGGGAGAGTGGGAAGGTAGAGGTGATCCTTATCCTGGGAATGGAAACAGAGAAATGAAGTGAAAGGAGGGACAGGGAAGCAGGAAACCTCCCCATATCTGTCCAGGACTGGAAGAATTAGAATTTTAGAAATAGGGATTAAAAAATGCCTTTTCCTGCCTTTCCCTTCTGAAACCACCAACCTATCCCGGGGATGTGGGACTTCAATGTGAACTGCAGGCACACTGTTTTTGTTTGGGTGTTGATGCAAGATGTCTGTGGGAAGAGGAAACATCCACTCCAACTTCTGCCCCTTGGCCTCCTCACTGGGGTCTCAGCTTCAACATGAGTGGAAAAGCTGCAGTCGTTTCTCTGCTGGAGGAGCTGAGAACAATCAGAACCCCTCTTCCCAGGCCCAGTCCTCCCATTTTATCATGATACACTGGGGAACTTGGGAATCTTTTGTTCCACATGGATCTGCAGACACCAAAAGACATAGACACCATCAAAAGTCTTGGCAGCTTGATCCCCTCTCACTGCCCAATACGTGAAGCTGTCAGGCTCAAACCATGGCTCTCCATTCCTTCTAACTGTCCAAAGCATTTTCTCCTGGTAACACCTCCCTGGCCCTATCATCATTTCTCCTCTGGTTTCTTTCTGCACAGAGTTCAGGCAGTTTCACTTTGACTTCTCCCTGTAAGGTATTGTTCCAAGTCTTAAATCAGTTTTTTAACCTTTCAGAACTTCAGGCTCAGGTGTTGTGCATAATATCCCAAGATCAGTCGCACTGGTGCCTGACAGAGGAGAGGTGTCACCTCCTCTCTCACAAAGCTTCTGCTCTTCCCCCATGCAATCATCACACTATTGCCCACTTTTCTTTCCTGCTCACTCATCCCTGTTCCTTAATCCTTCCCAGCAGAAAGGAGACATTCCCTCAGGACGCTTTAGAAAGACCTTCTAAGAGGATGCCCGCAGCAAATGAGTAGTCCCAGCTCTCAGGATAATGAGGACACATCCTTCTTTTGCTTTGTCCAAAAGTCCCAAGTCTCTTACTTCAAGTGGAACAACACACCAGCCATGAGAGCAGCTCCATTGGCAGCTTGGGCTTACAAGAAATTCCCCCCCTCCAGAGCAGGAGGGGAGACTTGGCTTCCTGAGCTGCCACTGAAGTCTGTGTCCTACAAGGAGTCAAAACTGCCTCCCTTCAGAGGCTGAGCAGGACTGGGCCCCATGTCCTGAAAATGCTCAAAAGGAGGTGACCACTACAGAGGGTCCACTTGGAGCTGAGCCTGTGTTTCAGCTTCCATCTGTCCCAGGTGAAGGGACTGGGGGAGTTGTCCCTATGTGTGGCTGGCCAAGAGAGTCAAGTGCCTTCTACCAGTAGTGAGCCTTGAGCTGGTCACCTCGGCTACATCTTCCTCACCTACAAACCCCCTGGAACTTCATGAACACATCGTACCTGGTACAAAAGTTCTTCCTGCACCACTGCAGAGGAAGAGGAGGGTGCTAAGCAACTCCAGCACCTTGCAGAGCAAAGCCTATGGACAAGGACTTCCCGTGGGAATAGAGTCCGGGCATCTTTCATCACTCCATTCACTCCTGGGCATGGTGCTTGTGAAGAGAAGTGGCTCCTGACAAACCTGGGACCTGTGCTCTGGAAGGCCGGGCTCTCTGGGCAGCTCTTTCCCTTGCCTTGGTGACCTGCTCACCTCTGCTCAGTGACTGGGGCTTTCCAAGTTCACAAGGGTTTTGTTCTGTTGGGACATCTGGAGGACCCTGGGGCATCCCTACTCAGAACTGGATTGGGCAGCTCAGGACGATCTCCAGGATGACAATCCCTGCCCCAGTCTGGTCCCTGTGACAGTGCTTTATCACCCTCATGGTGAAGATTTTTCCGTGATAAGAATTTTCTTTCTCCAGCTCATGCCCCTACTTTCTCACCCTGTCCCTGTGCACTTCTGAAAGGAGATGGGCATGTGTCATATCTTGCATCCCAGCACACAAGGGCAGGCAGAGCGCCCACCAGCCCTGATAAACACGCCAAGACGGCCACCATCCCCTTCAGGGCATGGGTTTTCCTCCCAAGGGAAGGCAGGGAACCAAAGCTTTGAAGCGGAAGGAGCACTGGTGAGGGCATTCTGCTGCAGAGAGCGTTGTGGCTTCACAGACCAAAACCCCAGCACCTGACCCTACAGAAACAACCCCAGAGTGACTTCCCAGCTGCAGGGCCAGGGCTGCTTTCATTCCCACCAAGAGACCCCCCCGTTCCACTGAGGTTGCCCTCTTGGGCACCACAAACTATAACTGCTCCCGCTTGGAGCGAGAAGGGAGCAGCGAAGCCACATGCACGGCTGGGCAGACGGGCGCCCTGGGGAGCTGGGGGAAGGGCTGTGTGGTCTGGCAGGGACAGCGTTTCTTGCAGCCCCTTCTGCTGCCCCAGAACGCAGCAGGCAGGAAAATGGAGTGACAGTGGTGGCTGGGCAAGGTTTAGTGCCCACAGGCAGCTGAGTGATGGTCCCCCCCAGTCCTTTGCTCTCTGCATGACTTTTCCAAGGCAGCTCAACCTGCGGCATCTCCTGCTACATCCCACCCTGATCTCTCCGTCTGGCCTTGCCAAGGCACATCAGTGCTGACCTGCGGCAACTGGCCACCCGCCTGCCTGTGCCAAGACATCTCAGAGAGACACACTCCCTTCTAGCTTCCAGCGTTTTCCAAAAACAAGCTCCTAGCCTCATCCTGATTCCCGACCCCGAGAGAACAGGGCTGGCAGCTGAACACTCCTTTGCACCACAAGAGGGGCCTTAAAATCTACAGGATACAAAGTGGGGTGTTAGTGGTGCACTGTCCCCATTCCATCCCCCCCCATCCTGCTGCTCACCCTCTTCTGCTATGTTCCCCCAAAAAAGGCTCTTCTTTGGATTCCTCATCCCTCTGCACGAGCCCCAGCCTGTGTCATTTCCTTCAGGAAAGGGATCCTTGGAACAAATCTGTGCTCCCTCTCAAGGCTAAGCCCCCCCAGCCCCGTTTGACCTTGGTCCCCTGGAAACGTGAGATCTGAGAGGGAAGCAAGAAGAGACTACAAGGTCTGGGGAGATGAGGGAAAGGAACAGAATGGGACTATCCTGTGATCTCCCTTAGGAGAGGGAAGCAAGGGGGGACATGACACGGTTCCCCCCCCAAGGAGGCAGCGATGAAGATGTGTGGGGGTGGGGGGTGCATTACCAAGCAGAGCTCAAGAAGGGCGGGAAGCACCGGGCAGGGAGTCGGGGGGGGCTTGGATCCTGCCGGTGCACCTGGGGGAGCAGGAGGTGGTGGTGAATATTTTACTCTAAATCAAACAATAGGACCAGAGCCGCTCCAATGATTTTGCAGAATGCGTTTGGTCTGAGACGGGGGAAGGACTGGAGGGAATGAAATAAGACCCCCGAAAATTTCTGTGTCCCATCTCACCCCCACCCTCAATCCCCCTCTGGCCTGAGCAGCACTCGAGGGGGCTCCCGGAGGAGCGCTACCCACTCCATCCCACCTCCGGGGTCTCAGCCTCGGGAGGGCTGGGCGGTGATGGAAGGGGATGGGGCGGGGGGGC
>VZTE01004090.1:10303-24944 GCA_013397775.1 Eulacestoma nigropectus | reverse complement strand
GGGGCGGGGGTGACAACGACGCCGCCAGGGGTGGTCTTGGCGAGGGAGATGGCGCGGGGGACAGGCTGGCAGTGACCGGCGCTGCCGATGCAGGCTGGGCTTCACTTACCGGGAGCCGTCCCGATTCCACCCGCGAGCGGCCCGAGCCCACGCGTGCCCCAGGCGCTCCGCTCCTTCCACCTGCCCGTCCCTGCCAGCCCTCCTCCCCGACCGGCGACCCCGCGAGCGCGGCACGTCCCGCGTGGGTCTCGCTGCACTCCCAGGGACCAAATCCTTTTCCCAGCCCCGCAAACCCCTCCAGCTCCGCCGCCTCCTGCCTCCTCCGGTCTCCCGATCGCCCCTGGATCCTGCTTCCCACTCGGGTCCCCGCAGGGAGCAAGGTGGGGGGAGCGGTTGGGGCCGGCGGTTCCCTTCCCAACGGGGACCGGTAAGCAGAGACAAAGGCGGTGAAATATCAGTGCCCGGCTAAAGCCGCCCCGAGCCCCTTCGAGCCTTTAACTAGATCGTTAGGGGATTATCCGCACCCTGAGCAGCCGCGGGGCGGGGGCAGCGGCCGCCCCGTCCCGTTACCGAGCGCCCCCGGGGACGGCGACGGTGGGAGGCGACGCACGGAGCTGCCCGGGCGCGGCGGCGGCTGGAGACGGGTCTGCGGGGAGAACGGATCGGCCAGCGAAGGGACCGTGAGCGGTACCGGGGCGGGGAGGGGAAGGGGGGGCACAAGGGGCGCCGTCTGTCGCGCTTTGGGGGCCGGCGGGGGACCCGCGGCTCGCTCTGCTCCCGCCTCCCCCTCGCCTTCCGCGGGGGGCGGAAAGTTTGTGCCCGGGGTGGGGGCACCGCTGGGACTGTGGGGAGGCAGATCCTGGGGTATCTGGGCAGGATCGTGCCCCGAGAGCCCGAGGGGGCTGACACTGGGGTGCCCGGTGGGGGAGCGGGATTTGGGACGCGGGGCTGTGGACAAGCGGGGTGTCGGGGGTGGAAGCAGGCAGGGAAAGAAGGGGGGGGTCTCTGTGCCTCCGCGCTGATGGGCTCAGCTTTATCCAGGGCTGTAATCCCCCTGCTCCTGTAATTAAAAACTCCGCATTACAAGGAAAACGGTGTGCAGGGAAATGTAATCAAGTCTGGAGGGGCTTAACCATCTGGTAAAGGTTAGGACCGGCACGGCGGGGGACGCGGCCGGGGGATTTGGCAGCAGCCGCGATCTGGGCTCCTCTTAATCTACCGCGGGGACGAATGCAGCATCTGCGGGGTAATACCGGTGCCCCGGGCAGGGATCGGTCTCGCTGGAGCTCCCACCGCCGTTAACGGGATCTCCCCGAAGGTGGTCCCCTCCCCAGGTGCGTCCGGCTCCGGTAAACAAATTCTGCTGCGGCCCCGGGACCCGGATTGCAGCCCCTTGCGGGGGCCAGCAAAGAAAGGGTTAAGCGACTGCCGGTGACCGCGGCTTGGCCCCCCAGCTCTGGGCAAGGCCCTCCTCCGCCGCCCCCGGGAGCCCGAAACTCTTTGAAAGTGCAAGAGGCAAGCGAAGGCGAGGGAGGAGGCGGCGGCGCGGGTGCGACTCCTCGTCCCCGGGATTGCTGCGGGGCCATGGGGGCCGGGGCAGGCTCCGGGCGGGGGCAGCTCTTCCTCCGCTCCCTCCTCTTCCTCCTGTTGGCCGGGCCCCCGGCACGCCACCCGGCGCGGGGGCAGCTACGCTACGCCGTGCCAGAGGAGCTGGAGCACGGAGCCTTCGTGGCCAACCTAGGTGAGGACCTGGGACTGGATGTGTCCACCCTGTCAGCGCGGAGGTTCCGCATCGTGTCGCGGGCCGGGGCCAGGCAGCACCTGGAGGTGAACCTGGAGAACGGGATCCTCTTTGTGAACGAGCGGATTGACCGGGAGGAGGTGTGCGAAGCCGGGGGGACCTGCCTGCTCCACCTGCAGCTCCTCGTCGAGAGCCCACTGGAGCTCTACCGCGTTGAGGTGGAGGTGCTGGACATCAACGACCACGCACCCACCTTCCCTTGGCAAGAATATGTGCTGGAGGTGGCCGAGTCTGCCGTGCTTGGTGCCCGCTTCCCACTGGAGAGCGCCCAGGATCCTGACGTGGGTACCAACTCTGTGCACACCTACCGCCTCAGCCCCAATGGTTTTTTTTCACTTGAGGTGCAGACACGCAGTGATGCCAGCAAGTTTGCAGAGCTGGTGCTGGAGCGTGCCCTCGACCGTGAGCAGCAACGTGTGCACCGGGTGCTGCTCACCGCTCTCGACGGCGGTGTCCCCGAACGCTCAGGCACAGCGCACATCCTCGTCACGGTGCTGGACGCGAATGACAATGTGCCTGCCTTTGACCAGCCCTCCTACGGTGTGAGCCTTCCAGAGGATGCTCCTGCCGGCACTCTGGTCATCCAGCTCAATGCCACTGACCTGGATGAGGGCCCCAATGGGGAGATTGAGTACTCCTTCAGTGGGCATGCACCACCACGTGTCCGGGAGCTCTTCCACATAGAGCCCCGGAGCGGGCAGGTGCTGCTGAAGGGCCGCCTGGACTATGAGCGGGCCAGCCTCCACGAGCTTTATGTGCAAGCCAAGGATCGTGGACCCTCAGCTGTGGCTGTGCACTGCAGGGTGCTTGTGCACCTCCTCGATGTCAATGACAATGCGCCAGAGGTCACCCTCACCTCTGTGTCCACACCTGTGCTGGAGGATGCCCCCCCAGGCACTGTCATCGCTGTCATCAGTGTTCTGGACCGGGACTCTGGGGACAACGGGCGTGTGAGCTGTGAGGTTGGCCCTAATGTACCATTCGAGCTCCGCTCCTCCTTCCGGAACTATTACACGCTGGTCACCACGCAAGCGCTGGACCGGGAGGTTGTGCCTGAGTACAACGTAAGCATCACGGCACGAGACATGGGCTCACCTGCCCTGCTGACCCGCAGCACCCTCACCATCCCGGTATCTGATGTGAACGACAACGCTCCGCGCTTCCTCCAGCCCTCCTACAGCGTCTATGTGATGGAGAACAACGCACCAGGTGCCTCCATCTGCTCTGTCAGTGCATTGGACCCTGACTGCCAACAAAATGCCTACCTGTCCTACTCCATTGCAGATGGGCACATCCATGGCATGCCTGTGGGCACCTACGTGTCTATCAACTCAGACAGTGGGCACATGTATGCCCTGCGCTCCCTTGACTATGAGCAGATCCGCAGCTTCCAGATCCAGGTGCAAGCACAGGACGCGGGGTTTCCCCCACTCAGTGCCAACGTCACCGTCCACATCTTTGTGTTGGACCAGAATGACAATGCTCCGGTTATCGTTTCCCCCATGCCGCGCAATGGCTCCGTTGCCACTGAGCTGGTGCCGCGATCAGCCAGGCCTGGCTACCTCGTGGGCACGGTGTCGGCGGTGGATGCGGATGCGGGGCTGAACTCTCGCCTCTCCTACCAGCTCCTCCAGGCTACTGACTTCACCCTCTTCAGCGTGGCACCCGACACGGGTGAGCTGCGCACCCTCCGCTCCTTTCTGGAGCAGGATGCCAGCCGGCAGCAGCTGGTGGTGCAGGTGCGGGATGGTGGGCAGCCAGCCCTCTCTGCCACCGTGTCCCTCCTGCTGTCAGTGGTGGAGACCATGCCGCAGACTCTCTCCGACTTCAGCGAGTTCAGCCTCCCTCCAGAGGTCTCCTCATCTTCCCCACTCACTCTCTATCTCCTTGTCTCCCTGGGCTCCATCTCCTTCACCTTCCTTCTCGCCATCCTCATTCTCACAGCCATTCGCTGCCGTGGAGAGCGGCGTTCCCGCCAAGGTGACAGCTGCTCACCACCTCGCTGCCACTGCTGTCCTGGGTCCAGACCCTCCTCTGATGGCCTGAAGACTTCCAACCTGACGGCACAGCCCCCTGCAGGGACCACGGCTGCCACCTGCCTTGATGTGCCTGCGGGCGGCCCCCCAGGCTACTGCTACAAGGTCTGCCTTGGTCCTGAGTCTGCTCAGAGTGACTTCATGTTCCTCAAACCCTGCAGCCCCCCTCGGAACAACGAGAAGGATACCGGGAAGCGGTCCCGGCCAGACCAGCATCTCCAGGTCTCCAAAGAGGTAACATAATGCCCAGCAGTGCTTACCAGTGCTCCGCAGGTCCCCCCAGCCCCCTCCCTCAGCCTCTGTCACGAGGGAAAGCAGGCACGGCTTCTCTCAGAGAATAACCGGAGCCTTTGATCAGTGCGGGAATTAGGAGCCGTCAGGCAGCGGGATCTCCACCGAGCTTCCCGACGGGTCTAATTACCGGGGGAGTGTCAGGCTCGGCTGAGGCGAGAGGAAATCCCTTCTCACCGTCTTTTGTACCCATTAGAGGCAACAGAGATGCTCCAGTGCCCTAGGGGCGGTGGGAGAGTGGGGGTGGCTTCTCCTTCGTGTGGGTAAGCAATTCACACTGGGACAGTCTGGGCGTCACTGCTGCTCTGCTTGCCCTGTGCTGGCGGGGGTCCGCAGTGTCCTGGGCCTGGCTGCTGTTCTGCACAAGGCTGTGCCAGCAGGCAGGGAGAGGGGTCTTCAGGGCAGGATTTTGATGTCAACATTTGTTAGGTATTGAAATGAGGAATGTCTAATTTTCCCAATGAAAGGCTCTCCAAAACACGATTACAAGGATGGAGAGTGATGAGGCGTCTAATCCACTTACGTTTGACTTTTAATAAACCAGCCCTTCCGAGGACAGCCCAAGACTCTCTGCCAAGAGAGTCTCTCCACGTGTCTCCTTGCACCCCTGGACTCTCTTCCCTGGTACTTAATTAAATTTTCCTGTCGTTTTTGCAACCCTCCTGGGACATTGAGCATGCAGCCAATTTCTGCATCTCTCACCATTTGGTACCTCAGACCTGGGCTAAATAAACATCACGCATGCAAAAAATGCTTTTGAAAATTAACAGGAATAGGAAAACCACCTGTCTCTCCCCAGAATGCCAGACTTAAAACTTCCAGAGGCAGAGGACAAGCCCCAAACCACCCCAATATCTCAGGAGGGTGAGGAAGGTCCAGAAGGGAACAGGCTGATTCAATGCTGTCTCAGGTTCCCCAAAAGGGGAATGTGCTGCTTGCTTCTCCACAAAGGGCACAGGGAAAGTAGAGGTGTGGTCCTGCATCCCTGCCTGCTGAAGCCTTGTGCTGGTAGGGCTGGGTTCTTTGGCAAAGGGTCCCAGGGCTGACTGACAGAGGGTCCCAATAACCAGCCTTGCTCTTCCCTGTGTTTTCCAGGCCAAGCAGCCCAACACAGACTGGCTGCCTCCAAGCACACAGCGACCTGCCCTGAAAAGGTACCAAATCCAGCACTGGGGGAACAGAGGAAGCAGGTGGAAGGGGGATATGGGAATGGGGAGGTTGTCTCCGACACAGCTTTGAACCAGTCTCTTCCCTTTAGCTCCCAGAGCCTGGAAGATGTGGGGGAAATCCGTAGAGCCCTCCAGAAGGAGCATGAGAGGCTGTGCACACTGGTGACCCCTGTCTCTGGTTAGTATTGGGACAGGGGGGCTGGGAAGACCAGACACCCTGGTCACTTGTTGGAGGTGCAGTGGGGGCATCACACCCCTGTTCCTAGCAGTGGTGAAGTTCTGTGGGTGGAAGGGGTGTCCAGGCACCGGAACGGAGGCTGGTGACACAGGACTTGCATCCTGGGATGTGGATGTGACCTAAGCCAATCTTATGCTCGTCTTTCCTCCAGAGTTTCAGAAGGCTTCAGCAGGCCCCAACAGCATCTGGACACCCCAGTACAGCCCCTTGTACCCAGCCCTGGATTATCAGCACAATGTTTACATCCCTGGCACCCCAACTCTGCTTTCCAGCAAGGATGGGCCCCTCTTCCCAGGCCGAGAGAACAAAAACAGCTTCTCCACCTTTGGCAAGAGGAAGAAGATGACAACTTACTGTGACATGCATGATGGTGTGGTTATCAACAACGACCTGAAATAGCCTGGATGGCTCTATCCTTGGAATCTCCTGCATTACTTCAGCTGCCAGGTCCACCCACAGCACACGCCTCCATGTATGGACCACTCAAGACTTTATGGGGTGCTGGGAGAGTGGCTCAACAGAGCATGGGGGAAGGATTTAAGCAGCAAGAGACTGAAAATTACAGGGATAGGGGGGTGGTAGCAGGGGGAATTTCTCCCATCTCATCTTGCAGAGCTGTGTTGGCAGCAGGTGCTGTTTGAGGTCCATATGACCAGATTTAAGCAAATCTGCCTTGAGTTTACCCATTCCCATGTCCCCTTAGGGACCATTCATCTCTGTAAACATTGTCACTTCTTTGTCTTGTCTGGCTGTGTGAATGTACTGAGCTGCATGCCTGTATGTCTGTCCCAGTAGGCACGGAAAGTGTATGCAGACCAAGCCTGGGTCAGCCAAGCCTGACCTTGCACACTGGGACGGTGATCACTGCTCTGTCCCTGAGATCCAGTGGGATGTGTTGCATGTCTAGAGCAGCAGTTGGTGTCTGTTTTCTCTGGAAAGTGAGTGCAAAACCCAGCCTTCATGAGTGCTTCTCTTCAAACCCTGACCCAGCACTTGCAGGGCTGGGCATAGCCAGGGTCCAGGACAGAGACAGCCTTTGTTCCAGGAGCAGCATGTGCCCACGAGGATTGGATGGCCACAAGGGCTGCTAGCTTAAGTACCTGAGAGATGCACAAGGTGAGGCCCTGCTGGGTAGCTCTCTAGCCCAAGGCAACATTATCTGATTGAAAAACAGTTTCCAGCCATTGGAGTGACCCCAGCACGGGTGACAGTTTCCTCCCCCCTGCCCCTGCCCTCACTCGGATCTCTGTTTTCCCTTAGTCCCGAATGCCTGGAGGAACCCCTGCGCTGGGGGCCCCACCTGCATAGGACAAACATCTCCAAGTGCACCCTGTTTCTCTTTGACAACTTTTAGCTGGCAGTCAGGAGCCCTCAAGGGCAGGACTCCAGCCCCAGAACAGTCTCTCCCCTGCCTTGCGCACCCCGCACCTGTCCACCAGTCTGTCTGTCACCATTGCCAATTGCTCCGGTCACGGGACAGTTCATTTTGAATCCATCTGTGCAGAACATGACAGTTCTTTCTAAACTGAGTTTGTTTCACTATGTCTGATTTGTACCAATAAATTGTATTTTAATAGCTCACCCTGGCTCCTGGCTGTCCCTGAGTTGCACACGACAGCAGGGATTGCTGCGCAGCTCTTGGAGCAGTACTCCCAGCTCCCGGAAATATGTCTGTCTTTCTGGCCTTCTGAGTTCTGGAGCAGAGAGCTCCTTTTATGCCAAGAGCTCATTTTATTCACTTCACTTGGATTCTGGGAGCTCAAGGTCCCCTTCCTTCCTCCTCTGTACTCAGGAGCACTTTAGAGTCATGGCCAGAAGGAGCTGGAGACGTCACACAGCTCCTTGCTCCATGCTCCAGCTTGGGCAGGGGGGAATTTGCACCATGGTGTGGGCACCCGCGAGCTGCTGGGGAGAGGGGCTGGATGTGGCACGAATGGTGTAACAACTCATGGTTGTTATGGTGCTTTCTCTGGTTAATTTACCCTTTCCCCTGGATACTAGGGACCCAGCAGCTTGCCTCAGGAGCCACAGAGATAACCTGGATGTGAGCCACATGTAGGGACCAGCTCTCTGGGGATAGGCAAGCCTGTGTCTGTAGGTGAGATATCTCTTGGCTTGACGAGGGAAGCACTTCACCTTCAGATGAAGTCCTGAGGTGGCCAGGCTGTGGTTGTCCTTCTTATACCATGTACTTGCTTGGTGACTGGCCTGGGGAGGCTGCAATGCGGCTTTTGGGATTAACTCAGAAAAGTCCTTGTCTACAAGTGGGAAATGTGCTCTTCAGTGGAAGCAGGGGGCAGGGAGCACTCAAAGGGGCCTCGTGGGAGTCAGGGGCCCGGGAGGACAGTGCTTTGGACATGAAAGGGACCTGGCTGCTTCTGGTGACTTCAGTCCCAGCTCACATCTGCCTGACTGCGGGTAGATGAAATACTCCCTGTCCCAATTAGACGGTAGGATGAAGGATTTTATGCTGTCAAGTGCATTCTTCAAGGGTCTCTAGAGAGTGCTAAGGGCAAAAAAGAACCCCAAACAGCTACTGCCTGAGACCTCTGTACAGCGTTAGCCTGTTACAGTGCTTCAAAAGAACAAGGGAATTATGTGAAGTGATACAATAAGATTAATAACAGCCTCAAGAAGTAATAAAAGCATCAAATGGACCTGACTCCCTGCAGGGTACAAGAATCTCCCCCTCCTGGATTAACTCTGGCAGTATCTTCCCTGCATTTTTAGGTGGTGCTGGTCAGGCGCTGGGAGAGGACTGCAGCCCCTCTGCAGAGAACCCAGGGGGCTCAGCTGCAGCCCCTCTGCAGGAGAGCCGAGCTGCTCACTGTGTTCCAGCTCACACAGCAAAGGCACCCAGCACATCCTGTGCTTCACAGCATCCGAGATCTAAATGAACACATGGAAGTGGTGTTTTGTACCAGATTCCCAGGTGTGGCTTCCCAAAGGGAAATTGATCTCCAAATTGACCCCCAAAACCATAGGCATTTGAAAGTGACATTTTGCATCTGTCTTTGGAAAATCATGGGGTCGAGCAACCAAGGGGACAGGTTTGCCACCTCCCCTTGCCACTCTCCAGTGTATTTTCTTGGCATTTTTTAATCCCTACTACCAAGGCTCACTGGTGCCCACTGAATTGCCTCCATCTCCTCTCCATCACTTCTGACCATCAGCCCATGGGATGAGATAGACACACACACATCTGTACTTCTTGCTGACCTCCAGGTTTGCACCTTTGGGTCAGGCATCTTCCAAAAGGGATTTGAGCAACCTAGCACCCAGCCCAGGCCCCAGCATCCCACATTCCCCAAGTATCTGCTTTTGCTTAGTTGAAGGAAAACCTGCATTGACAAGAGCTCAGTTTTAACCTTTCATTTCAATCACCATATTGATAAAAAGGACAATAAAAAGGGACTTGCTTTAGGGGAGAGAGGACCTGCATAAATCTAATTCAACCACACTACTATCCCTCTTCAAAGGGCATGTCTGGTCAGAATCGTCCATCTAATAGATGAGATCTCCTTTGAAGATCTCCCACAGGGACAGAGTCTCATTAAAAATGCAAGGTCTTTGCCCTACAACTAGTTATTTTTACAACTCTCCCTGTGCTTACACTCTGGCACAGCTGATGAGCATTAGCTGGTTTCTGTAGCCTGGTAATGCACTGGGCATGAGAGCTCCTTCAGAGATTTGCTCAGCAGAACACTCTCTAGATGCCCCTCTCACATGTTCCAGCTCTCTCAGAGATCCAGAGGCAAATTTGGCTTTCAGGGACCTGCCAGCCAGCTTGAGATTTGCTTCTAGGACAGTGGGAAAGCTGCCATGTGGTGCAGTTGGCTGCAAAATGCTTCAGGCCATGTGAGGCAGGCACACAGAGCTTCTGGGCACCAGCACAAACAGGGGGTTTGAGCTCTTGCTGAATAGACTGTTCAGATGGAAACATTACTTGTATCTCTGTAATGGCTTGAAAATGTATCCCAGAGAGACAAAATGAAACGAGAGGTAGAGAGAGAAGAGGCCAGAGGGAAGGACCGAGAAGGGCTGATGCTCAGTTCGATTCCCATCTGCCACGCACGGAATCAAGAAGCAGCCAGCAAATTCCCCAGAAGGCCTTAGCATGGACACAGCACTCTGCATGCAGCTGGGTCAGGCCGGGTACAGCCATGGATACAGGTGGGTCTCAGCTCCCAGAGGGCGCAGTATTGGCAGGACAGAGCTAAAATCCACGAGGACCAGTGGGAGCCTCTGCATGGACCTTGGATCCAGCCCCGTCTGTGGCACTCAGTGGTTAATTAGATCCTCCAAAGATGTTAGAAATTTCTTTCTCTTCTCTTCTCTCTTGAAGATGATGCTGGAACACACCTTAATTTATTCAAGTCTGGGTCAAGATCCATTTGGATTTCCTTTTGATTTGCATCAGTGTCTTAAATGTCTCCCTGAACCCATCACATAGAACAGCCTGCTGTTCCTGGCTGGATCCCTTCCTCCTGTTTCTTTTTTGATCTCAGTAGATGTTTTGTAGAAATAAATATCCTTTAGCCTCTGTCATAATAACTTAGCCTCTTCCACACTGAAGAACGTCTGCATGATTGTCACGTGCTGATTTTCTCTGCTCCTTTGCACCTTTTCCTTTTTCACTGCTCTGAAAACATGTTACCAACTCCTCCACAGAGATCAGATGGAGGAACACGCCAGGGCTGAGGGAAGCTTTTGCTTCCCAGTTAGCCTATAATGTGTTTTCAGTTTGAGTGGTGGAAATGTCACTGGCTCTGTTTTGCAGCGTTCAGTCAAGTGGAATTAATGCTTCTTGTTAGTGATAATATGACTTAATCAGCTTAATTACTTTGAGACATAAGTAGACACCTTTGTGTATTGAATAACTTATGACACACTGGACCAAAAAGCACGAATGAAGGCTTTGAAAATAAATTAAATATGACCCCTAGTGCAGCCTGCACTTTGACTAATGATTCGTCTCCCATGAAATTCAATGACTTACAAATCTTACATTTGAATAAATGACACATTTTTGCATGTTTTAAACAATAGCAGTGATTTTTATTTCAGCATTCGGAATTCAGAGTGCTTCTCCAGCGCCAGGAAGCAAGGCAAACAAGTTCATGTTAAACGGATTGAAAAATAAAACATTTGTGCAGTCATCTATCAGGAATACATTCAGAGGATCTGCAGGCATTTCTGATGAGATATTTATTTTAATTCATTGCTAAGAATATCTGCAACAACAGGTGAAAAATACGCATCAGAAGAAATTAAGAGAGAGTGAAGATTTCCAGAAGGATCACTAAGGTCTTCACATCCAATCTGTCCATTTCAATAATGTCTACAAGAGAAAATATCATTAAATAGCTCCAGAAGTGTCTTACCATACATTTTGCCTGCATAGAAAATAAAACATAGAAAGGATAGAAGCGAGAAATAGAAGCAGGAAAAGCAACCATTAATCAAGAAAATTATTATGAGCATTCATAGGATTTCGGATAAGCCAGGATGCAGAGACTCTGTGATAGCAGGCTGCATGGGAAATAGAAAAATTGGGGTTAAACTGTTACATGAACCCAGAGAAAAGACGAGCTGTCTGAATTTGTTCTGTTCTATTGCAGTGAGTCACCCAATTTCTGTATCCAAATCTTCCTCTAAAAAGCACTGGAGTTCAGCATGGTGCAGACAATAATGCAGATCCCTACACAGGGACATTTTCAGCCCAAGTATATCTGAAATTCAGAGGTTAGCTTAGGCTGTAGCATCACAGGGGAGCCTGACTGGTTTGATGAGTCTACTTTTAAGTCCATGTCCATATTTCTCGGTATTTTAGCTAACAGCAATTTTTTTCATACTGCCAAGGGTGATGGCTGAGGGCTCTAGGATTAATTTATCACTGCTCTTGCTCTGCAGTTGTTCAGTCTCTATTGACTAAATCTCCAAAGCTCTCCAGAGTACTGATGGAACATATCCACACAGGGATCTAAATGTAAGGAGTTTAATCTGGGGTTGAATCCCACCTGTAGAATTCCATCTTGTCCGCACTTTCCTTCTTGATCTTCCTTTAATATCATTTAGAGGAGACATGCTCAGCACCTCTCTGACACTGGCATTTTACCAGAGATCAGAAAAAAATATTTGCCTTTTGCTTTGAGTATCCCTTAACAGACCAAACTTCAGGAATGTAATCCTGAATTTAGTTCCTAAAACTAAAACTTATTTTTTCTTTTTTCCAGGAAATGCAATGTTATAATCCATTTGCTTACCTAACCCACCTCTTCCTCTTAATCTCTCCCTGCAAAATAGTCTGACAGCTGCCCCAGAATGTAAGGAGATCATCAAAAGGATGATGGTCTGAGGCTGAATCCTTTTCCTGTGCTCCCCAAGAGTCCTCTTGGCTCGTTGTGCCACATGACAGGAGCCATTTAACTCCCTCAATGCCCATCAGATGTCACACACCCTGTTGGTCATGTTCCTTTGATATCTGAACAGACTCCTGCAGGCTCCTCCTGTCACTGCAGTGTCCACTCTCTGGCCTTTTTCCTGCCTCTCTTTAGGTCCAAATTTTATATTTGCTGTAGCTTCCGAGTGCGTTTCAATCAAATCTGACCCTGCTTTGAGCAGAAGCCTGACCCAACCACTTCCAGGTATCCCTATTTTGCTCCACTTTCCCTGTGTATCCATAAAGATCCATGAAGATTTGGCTGCAAACTGCCAAATCCCTGGTGAAATGGTGGCCCCTCCATGTTACCCACATGATGCACAGCACCACCAGCACCCAGCTGGGACAGGACCATCCCATCTGCTGGGCTTGTGCCTCCTGAGCCCTGCCGTGTCCAGCATCGTGGTGTCCAAAAACCAGGGTGGAGCTACACAGGCAATCACGGCTGACCAGCAAGGCACTCCCAATCTTGCAAAGGAGGAGCTAGAAGTTCCTTCCTGCTCCTCCTCTTTTGGAGATGGGCAGGGACAAATTGCAGACTTTTTTTTTTAATGCTACCTCTTCTTCAAAATGAGAAAAAAATGAATCAAAAACTTGGATGTGAGCTGCAGGGATGAATCACAGCACAGAGGTTGGCAACACAGTGGGGACCCTCGTGTCACCCCTCAAGCCTTCCTGCCTGTTGCTGAAGGTATTAGGAAGGAAGACCACTCTGGGAGCCACATCTGAAGGGCTTGATTCTGTTGGCATGGAGAATTTTTTTCATAAAGGAGCCTCTATATGCAAATGGGAAACGGAGATGGAGTGGGAAATAAGCCCAGCAAAAAATCATGGAAGTTTTTGCTGCCTGCAAGTGGAATTCAATCAAAAAAGGGGGGAGGGAGAATAAAGGAAATTGAAACAGCCTCCTCTCTGCACAGATTGCATTGCTGGAGAAGCTCTGAGTGTTGTAAGGCATAATAGTTGTCTGCTCAGAGGTTCCTTCCCGGGAGACTTTCCCTGGGATAGTTTCATACATTTATCCCTGACTCCTGGCATCTGCATAACACACTCACAGAGAGAGTTATTAGTTTAATTTTCTTGTGAATTACAATGGAGGCAGAGAGAATTAGAAAAGACTTTTTTTTTTTATTATCATTACTTTTTGTTTTCCAGTTGAGAGATTGTAAATGAGGCTATTCATCCTGCTAACACCAGTAGGGACCCAAACCCAAGTCTTTCTGGGGTAATTGGTTTCTGATGAGCAATCACTTGTAAAACCAATAGCAAAGGCAAGAACTGAAATATAAATTCTCTCTTTACATGCTGAGCTTTTCATTAGGATTGTGTGTCTGGTTTCTTTCTGGGATTCAGTAGAAAAGCCATGAAGTGGTAAACAAGGCAGTGGACTAAGCCTGACAAGAAGTTTGTATTAGCAAAAAATTGGGAAAACAGCATTGTCTGATATTCTTCAGAACAAATAAAGCAGCTGCAGATTCCCTCAAGCTGCAGCTTTTTAGTGAGCCCTTTGGAACTGAAGCCCTGGACAGAGAGAAGAGACAGCAGATCTTCCTGTGGGGCAGACCCGAGTGTGCTTTTGTCCAAGAGAGACCAAAAGGTTGAGGAAAGAGAAAAAAAATTAGAGGCCAAGGACAATTTTCCATGCTGCAAGTCTGACTAGGGTGGCTGACAGAAATTTGCAGTCCCTGATATCCTGCAGTTTGCAAAATGTAGGGGCCTGGATTTGTTGCGAGGGCTGAGACTGTGAGTCAGGCTCCAGGGTTTTTTTCCTCCCAGTTACTAGTGAGGAATCTGCTAATCTGCACTGGCTTTTGTTTCCCTGATGAACCTCAGGGTGCTTAAGGCTTGATTTATTTATTTATTTTGGTGGCAAATTAAGCATCAGTCTGGATGCAGCGCTCAGTGCTTTCCAGGCTGGGGCTGTGGTGCTGTCATTCATTGGCTTAACTGGATTGCTTGCTGCTTTATGGGTTTTTTCCAGTAAAATCTTTTGGCACACATACAGCTGGTTGTTGCCTTAAAGATGAGCAGTGAGCAGCAGGCTTGACAAAGACAGGGAACATTTTTAAGCTCATGTACACAGAAAGGCCTCTGAAACAAGAATGACATGGACACATCTCCCTCAAAACAAACCAAGAAAAATCCTTCAAATAAATCCACTTTTTTCAGCTTTCAAATGCTGAAAGCCGATCCCAAGGAAACAAACAGTAAAATCACTGATTGGATTTAGTCCTGAGGAACCTGCTCTGAGCAGAGGAAGGGGACACAACATGACACACTAAGTATTGTCCAGAGATCTCTTCCAAACACATCTATTCTGGGATTCTGTGATCACAGTTTTTTGCTTTCATTAACCCAAAAGAGCCAAACACATTGCTGTGACCACAGCAAGAAATGAGGCAATTTGGACACTTCCATATTTGCATCACATTTGCATACAACACATAGCCCAGGGCAATATTCTGCATACCTATCAAGCAAACCTTTTTCGTTTCTCCCATTTGGAGCCAAGCTTCCCAGGAATCTCCCAAAGCGTGGATGTGCCCTGCACCAATCATGCCTCCTATTAGTTGCACACCCGTCAGGCTCTGCTGACTGACCCAAATTTTTGGCCTCCCACCTCAAATATAGGGCAACCTTGTAATTTTGGAGGGGAGGGGAGGG
>VZTE01004090.1:0-10246 GCA_013397775.1 Eulacestoma nigropectus | reverse complement strand
GGGGAGGGGAGTTGAGTTTTAGCTAAGACTGTAGTGTGAGTTAAGACATGTGGAAGAGGGCCAACTGGTCACAGCAATTTTCCAAACTGCCCAAGCCTCTGCTATCACTTATAATTCAACTGTTTCTGTCTACAATACAGACAGAGGTTTGTACCAGATTTGTACCTTAGAGAAAACTTCTGTGTCTTCCTGTCAAACTGTACAAGGACAACCTGCAGAGCCTGGCCCTGCATCAATACCAGTGCCTGTTTAGAAATCTGTACAGGCAGAAGCAGTCTGCAGATAATGAACATTTTTTCCTTCTTGGAATAACTGCTGCATGAGCCCTAGTTCCCCACCTCTTTCTCTCCTCCCCAAACATTTCCACGTGCCCTTTCTCTGGTGACAGCTGAAGCTCCCAATTGAGTTCTCTCCTGCAAGTTTATCCAGCTGATCTTTCAGAGGATGATTCCATTTGGTCCTTAGGGACGTTTCTTCCCTCCAAGTGATGAATAGTACAGCTGAGCCTTTCATTCACAAGGCAATTGTGATGGGAACAAAGGAAAAAAACGTAGGAAGTGAATCCTTCCAATTTTTGTTTGGTTTGTTACAAGGTTCTACGTTGCAACACTGTTATTTTGGTTCTGCTCGTGTTTCCCTTTTCTCAAGTTTATTAATGAGGAGGTCAGGACTAGAAATAAGCAAAACAGCATCAGATCACATCATTACGTCATTCCCTTAAAATGTGTGTGTGACTTAAGAAGATTTACTTACTGTGGTGACAATTTGTCAGTGGCACAATGTGGTGAGTGATTGAAGAACATTAAGCAATCCAGAAAAGGATTTGTTGCTGTTGCAGGTTTTGCTCATTCTCTGCTTTATTCCGTGACCTAGGAAAACTCATTGAGGATTTAAGTATTTGGAAGGCCTGTGAAAGAAAAAGGAGATGGCTTTCAGTACCTGCACAGCTGGTGTACGGCAAAGTGAAAGAAAAGAACTACGGGTAGAGATTTGTCCAATTAACCAACTCTAAGAATTTCTGCCACTGGATAATATTTGTGGTTGTTACTATAGAAACAAGGAAGAAGGATGGACAAAACATTAAAAACTGGATTAGAAAGCTACTATCTGACGAAGAAACCTGTACAAGTGTTGGAATTTCCCTGCACTTCCTTTCTCGTGGGTATTTCAAGGGACTTGAGGTATTAGGGGAAGCTATGGATAAGAAATGAAATTGCTATGGGTTCAGGGTGCAAGGTATTATATGGATTCTGCCTGAAACTGCAAAGAGCTCAGTCTCTGACAGCCCATAACCCCCCTTTGCCTCATCTTCTCTGGCCATCTTAACCTCCTCAGCTTTTATACCCTGATTTCCCTTTCCACAGCATCATTTCATGCCACTCTTCCCTCTTGCTGTAGAGCAAGGAGGAAGGAACTATTTTTCCTGCAACCACATCATTCTCTGACTTTATTTACAGAGGCTGAAATGAAGAAAACTCCCCCCTGCACTAAATCTGTTTGGCGTGGTGAAGGCAAGGAAGTGGAATTACATTGCAAATGTCAAGGGCTATGAAAAATGTAACAGACTTTAATATTCTTCTGCTGTTATTGCTGAGAGCGTCTCTCACCTGCATTCACAGAAAGTGAAGTGCCTTTTACCACTGAGTAGAAATGATTGCCTGTTTTTATTTTAAAGCTACACTGTGGCATGCATCCTAATAATAAATGCATTTTCCCTCCAAACTCCCTCTTTAGCAATTAACCTTCAGCTTCAACACTCAATTTTAGCCTTGAGCCTTTAAGGTTAACCCCTACCTCAGGCTCCAATAAACTCCAGCCCCAAATACCCTGTTACCTATGTCTTAAAAGTGGTTCCTACATTCCTAATTATAACCATAGTCCCTACCTTCCGTGATACCTGATGGTAACTGGTGCTGAGCCAGGCACTTGGATGCTGCTTTGAAGATGTAAAACATTAACTATGCCTCTCTCCATAGCTCACTTTCCCGTGGGGTTGTGTTTCAAGGTAAGTGGTTTGCATAAGATCCCTCAGAGACCTGCATTTAGTTTATTCAGTAGGATAAACAACCTGCTGCTTTTGTGCTTCTCCCTACAGAGCAAAGAAAAGCCCATTTTATACATTAAAATTGAACATAGCATTGCTGAAAGGTCTGTGATGGCTTTTTCTGGAGCTTAGAGCATTTTATCTTGTTCCGGAAGGGGTCTCACAGGGCATAAGCCCTGTACATCTTCTCATACATCCCCCTCCTTAAAATACAAATACTCCTCTCTTAAGAACCTGTGTCCGTGAGGGAGAAGAGGTTACTGGCCCTCAGCTCTACCTGTCTCACTGACCGTTCTGCCCAAGGCTGGGGGAGTTCGTATCGAGGGTTTTTTCATTATGTTGGTTTAATTTCACCTGGATACAGCAATCCCCACAGCTCCGGGAGGGGGAACCTGGCTCCTCGCGGCCCAATTAGCATAACCCTTGGAAGCAAAGGGCATAAGTCCCTGATGTTTTACTGGGAATCACGACGTGTCGCTCCCCGCCAGACACTGGCGAGCCGGGCTGCTAACGGGAGCCTCTGCAGCAGCACCGGAGGGCCCCGTCCGTGCAGTGCCGGGGGAAAGCGGGGCGGCCCCGGCAGTACACAGCCGCGGTTCTCCCGGGCACGGGGCTGGGAGGGCCGGACCAAGGCTGGCATCAGACCACGTCTAGTTATCAGACGTTTATACGCTGAATTAGGACGGGGGCACACACACAAGAATTTCACCCTTTCCCTCCTTGTCGGGTCGGTGCTGGTAAGGCACAAAGAGGAACGGTGGAAGATAAATGAACAGCTCCCCCCTGCCGAGATTTGAGCAATCAGGAAATATAATCTGAGCTGGAAAGTGCCCGAGCATCTGTTGGGTTATTAATAAATTGTACGCAATCTGTCCAGGATGAAGCTCGGGACGGAGGGGAACCATCTGCTCCCGAGCGGCAGCTCTAATGGTGTCTGGGGAATGAACTTAGCAAATGAAAAGCAATGGGATCGGCCAGCCGGGCTCCTGGAGTGCCTGGTCTCCGCACGGCTTTTCCGGAGTGGGACAACACGGAGGTTCCCCCACCCCCGGGGCAGGACCCGCATGGATCCGCAAAGAACGGGGATTCAGGCCAGCGTGGGCATCCTCTCTCCAAGCCTCGCAGGCTCGGCCTGCTGCCTGGGAAGTCACGCACTTTTTCGAGATCCTTTCCAAAATGTCCTGCTCCAGAGAAACCCCCACTCCCAGGGGCTGCCTTGTGCTCCCACCCCTGGGCGGGGACGCCGATCTCGCCCGCTTTTCCTCTGGGTCAGTGCTAGTTGCCGCCCACAAATACTGTTCTCCACGTTTTATCCTCCACCTGTAACGGTGCCTCACGTGTTCTCTTGGAAGACTTTTCAGCTCAGCTCCTCCCAGCGCTGAGCAGCGGGCCGAGCAGATCACCTTTAGCCCACGGCCGGGGCTCGGTCCCGCCTGTCCCCCGGGAAAACGGGGACTCCCTGGGCTACCGCGAATGTCTGGATGTCACTTATGTTAACTGAGCAAGGCTGGGAGCGTGGAGTGGTTATCGCATAAGCTCTCATCGCGGAATAAGCAGCCAGAAGGACAGAAGGTTTCTTGCTGAAGGACATCTCCGCCTGCCCGCAGTCTGTGTGGGCAGACACGCCTTCCCTCACAGGGAGAATCCAGGGGCGGGCAGACGGAGGGCACCACGTTCCTAAAACTCTTAACACGTGAGAAAATCCTGGCTCCCATAAACCCCACTCAGAGAAATTCCAGCCGAAATAAAGGGCACATGAGGACGACACCTCGAGCGACAGGAGAGAGAGACAGCGAGGGAAGAGCCGCTGCCAGCGGGGTCAGCCCGCGGGGGATGAGCGAGAGCCCGGAGCCGCTCGGGGTGACAGCAGCATCTCCCGAACCGGAGCTGCCGTCGCCGCGGTTGCAGCGAAGGCTGCCGGGAGCTTCCGGCGGGCGGAGCGGCGGAGGGAGGCGGAGGGAAGCGGGCTCCGCCCGCGCCTCGGAGCGCTCCAGGACCGAGAGGCTCCGTGCGCGCTGGGAACGGATGCGCTCCCTGGGACGGATGCGCTGCAGGCGAGTGGCTTGGCAGTGGCTGTTATTGGTTTATTATTATTAAATTTGATTTTCTTTTGTTTTATATATTTTATTAACGCGCTTTCCGGCTGGCGCCGCTCTTCTCTTCCTGCGGAATTGCGGCGTGGAAACCCGGCCGAGCCAGGAGCCGGGCCGCTGCGGGGAGAATGAAGGAGCTGACAAGGCACTGGGTCCCCCGGGAGAGCGGGACAGCTCAGGGCCGATCGCGGGTCCGGTCGCCGACCGAGCAGCAGCAGCGTCTGGGTGCGCGGCGACGGCATCGCCGGCAGCTTCCCGAAGAAAGTCGGGACTTCAGCTGTGCCAGCGTCCCGAAGACGGAGGTGGAAGGGGACGGGTTTGTTGTCCTTTTCGCGCTCTCTGAGCCTGCCCCCTTCTATTCGGTGGTTGCTGGAGGTGATGTGCAGAAGCGAGGACTAAACGCCGCGGCGATGTGTGCTCCAGCCGCTGAGCCACCAGGTCATCTCCTTCCTCGCCTCACACCCACATTGCCCAGGGAGGAATGCCTCGCTGAAAGACCGATGAGACTCGTGTGAGCAGCCCTTCTCTCGCTGCTTAGGGTACTCTTGAATGACAGAAGAGGCTGTTTTTAAAGCTTTCGGCCTCAGGAGGCTTTGAAACCTGACCCGGCTTTTCTGTGCCGTGCTCTAACCGCTAAACTGCGCTAAAGAGGTGAGAAGGACACGAAGACAAATCTGAATATGCGAGTTCGGGACTCGTCTGCCCTTCTGGAGGGGACGGGCTTTTCTTTCCGGATCCTCATCGACGGCGACCGTCTCCCTGAGCCCGCTGATGTGGAACTGCTGTGCGGTACTTCCCGTCTTGGGATGGGAGCGCTGGAAGTGTCCTGTATGACGGGAGCGATTCTGTCGAAGCTGCTGTTTTTCTTTCTCTTGCCAATTCTCCATGTCTTGTCTCCAAGTGTAACTGAAGTCATGATCTAACTTCAGCGGGGGTCTAAACAGAGCATTCCAAACACCACTCGAAAAGTTTGTGTGTCTCTCCCCTGCCTAATGAAACATACGAGACAAACCCTTTGACTTGTGTTTGCCCCTGGGCTGTACTTTCTTTTCTAAGAGTCCAGCGATCAGTCCGTGAGCTGTGATGAATGAACTGAACTTGGGATGTCGAAACACGTGGTTATTATTTTTCAGGACTTTAACCAGGCTTTCATCCGTTCCTGCCTGATGAAGGAGGCTCAAAGTAACGTTAAGGCACTTGATGGGCTTTCACGACGTTAAGATGAGTAGTTTATACTGATTTTTTTTCTACAGATCCTCGCTTTGGATCACCACTCCTCACGTCTCGCTGCTTAGTCAGAAGCAGTGGGAATGCTCTGAGACTGACCAAAGTGGAAACAGCTAAGCCAAGCCTTCCACCAACTCGTGTGCTTTTTGCAGGATCATTTCAGCTTTTTCTTATGACCTTTGTAGGTTCTCGTTATAGGTGCAGATGTTATAAAAGGCACTTAGTTGTGCATCTGTGGTAGTAACACAACGCTACAATGCCTAAGAATTTGCCAATGTCACCCACTACCCCACTGCTACTCAGGTAGTAGCTGGATTTCATCAGTGTGAGAATCTCGCATGGACTGGATTCGAGTAAGCAAGAAACAACTCTTCCTGTAAGTGATCTTGGAGTCTTTGACTCCATCTTTGCATATAGAGGCATTTTTATTTCTTGCTAAGCTCAGATGTCCGGCATTGTGGGACCATTTACTGAAGCTTCTACTTGGTGGATATGAAAACGATATAGACAGGTGTTCAGACCACAACAAAAAGGACACCGTGTCCTATGTCCTCGACGTCAGTGCTTGTCATCTCATTAACAGCTGTTTTACTGATTTAAAACATTCTACTACATTTTACATACAGCAATCTTAATTTAGTACGGCTCTTAAGATACTTGTAGATCGAATTTGCTGACATCGGCATTACATTTTCATCTCCATGAATACGGCATGAAATATTTCTCCAGAGAAGACCTACTTATTCCAGCTAAGTGAATTAATTTAGCAAACAGGTAAGTAGGGGAGGGGGAAAACTCCAGTCAACCAAAACAAACTCACCACAAAAATAAAAACAAAATCAACCGAACAAACAACAAAACCAAAACAAAACATAATCAAACAAAAAAACCCCAAAAACAAAACCAAGCCAAAGGCCAAAATCTGTCTGGCTTAAACACCTCTCGTCCTGAACTCACATGGAGCAAACATGATTGATTTGTTGATGGAAGATCATCCCCAGCATCTCTTCCTATCCACGAGGCGAGAGTGATCTCTACCCAAACCGTTATTTCCTTTTGCTACAGAAATTAAAACAAACTGCCAGAAAACTCCAGGAGACTCAAGAGTTCGTGAACGTGTCTCCAGATCAACCTGACAAAAATCATGCTGTGCAGGATCTTTCTCGCCAGTCTTCTGTTATCAAAAAGATCAGTTCTATTGCCTGCACCTGGAAAAAGTTAACAAATGCTGTCCTACTTGGTAGGACGGATTTGCCTGTGTCTGTTTACCTGTGGTCTATGGTAATGAGAGTGTGAATCCGCAAACCTAATCCATGGAAGAGAAGGATAAACCCCGTGTGGGTGTTAGGAATGAGAAAAGGATGTGCTAATGGGTTTAATAAACCCGAGTCCTCGGCAGTAGCAGTGCCTGCCAGAGGCTCGTTTTGCTGTTTATCGTGGGCTACTCCACTCGAGAGAAGCGCTGGAGGGGAAGACCACTCTTTATCTTCAAAGCCTAGCTCCACCAGGATTTGGGATATGAAACATAAACTGTCTGAATGTCTTCCTCGGGGAGAAAACCCTGTCGCTGGTTGCGATATGAAAACGCAGGTAAGTTACAAAGTTGCAGTAGGAAGAGTTCATCTTTGCACTTGATGGCATAGGCCAGACAAAAATGGCATCAGGGATGGATCTAGAATCAAGATATCAATAATGTCCATAGAAAGCCTGACTGTCCTCAGCAGCAGGTTTCCACGTGAACCGATGGCACCGCGGAAATGAATAAAGCAAGAATACAAACAGGTCAGTAGCACAATCGTATTTAATATTGTTTCGAACCGTGGATTGTGTACAGAAGCTGCAGATGTAACGGCAGAAGTTACTCTTACCCTCAGTCCTCCTGAGGGAAGTGCTGTGGCCGCGGGGCCGCTGCCTGCGGGGCCCGGGGGGCAGGTGGTGAATGTGAACGAGGGCAGACGAGAGCTCTGCGGGCATGTGGAGCATTTTGCCCTGAAGCTTCAAATAGTGGTAGAAAATCCTCCCACAGCCATGCAACCGGCTTTGCCGGGGTGGAGATGGGGAGACTGTAGTTTTTTGGGTTTTTTTCCCCATTAATGAGACATGTTGTGATTGGGGGAGTATCTGCGTGGTGTGGCAGTGATCCTTCCCTCTCAGTGGAACGGAGTAGGGATTGGGGATTTGTCACAGGGAGGCTGAATTTCAGCGGGGAAGTCTTCCCTGAGGAAAGGAGATGCTGTGTAGCACACGGGCTGTGTCACTGGTGACGAACTGTAGAATGTTTGCCTAGTTGGGGATCTCTGCCCCTGCATACAGAGGTTCTTGCTGTGTCCTGGCAGAACTTGTCTGCCAGAAAGGAGAAGCAAGAGCTTGCCATTCATCATGCAGGTGGAAAAGGAGGCTGCAAGAACAGCTCTTCACTGAGCCATATGAATAGCGTACAGGAGCTGTGGTGGTCCCGTGCTTTTTTCAGCGTTCTTGGAGGGTTGGTGTGCTGGGCTGTGCAAGGTTTGAATCTCCGAAGGAAAGATTCAAACAATCCCTTGGATTGTTTGGTGTAATGAAGCCTTTTTGCACAGATATTGGGGGCTTGGGCTACTTTATCAGAGGGAGGTGGATTCTCTTCACTGAGATAACGGGTTCAAGAGTGTGTCCATCTTCCAAAAGGGGCGGGAAGTGATGGAAAAGGGACAGTCTGTCTGTCTTGTATAAACTGCAAAAAAGCAGGGAGTTTGTTCCTCAGCTGGAGAGACGAAAGTCGGCAGGAAAGAGGAAGGGGAGCTCTTGCCAAAAGGCATGTCATCATATGAAAAATTAGTTGGTTAAAGGGACAAAGGCGAGACAAAAAGAGAAGACGAGAAGGAATCGGGGGAACAGAGGACTATGAGAAAGACGAGAAAGAAGGAAGAAACAATGCAGAAAAAGAGACGCGAAGAAGAATGAAGCAATAAATTGAAAGAGAGAAAGAGATGAAGAAACCATAAACTATTTTGGTACGGTTTTAGACGGTATCATTGTACACAGAAAGAAAGGAAGGTGAGAAAGGAAAAAAGAAAGGAGCCAAAAAAGATTACAAAGACAAGAAAATAGGATGAAACATTAATTAGATTACAAGAGTGCACCAAATAGATAGCAGAAGAATAAGGAACAAAGGAGAAAGCCAATAAGAAATAAGTATCCGTAAATTAGCAAAGCAGAAAGGACAGAGAGAGGCAGACGAGATAACCAACACGCACCGAAATTACCTCTAGATGCGGAACGGAGTTAGTCCCTAAAAAGCTTCGCCTTGCTGAGAGCCCCGCATGCGGCGCTGATATCCCGTAATTAGCGCTGATCGCTCCTCTTTTGATGATCTCCACGCGGCGCCCGAGGCAGCTAACGATCTACCAGCGGGGGTAAGGAAGAGAGAAGGATGGAAAGAGAAGGGAAAGGGGAGTAAACGAGAGGGCATGGCAAGGCGAGGACGAAAACGAGAACAAAGAGAAGAAAGAAGAAAGGGAAGTAAAACGGAAAGAAAAATCCAAGAAGAGATAACTGAGAAAAGAGAGAAGGCTAAAGAAGGAAGAGAAAGGAAGGAAGAGAAAAGAAGAAGGAAAGACAAAAGAGACAAAGAGAGAAAGAAACTGGACTACGGTAGGAAGACACGGCAGAGGAGATGGCCCTGACGGGCAGAGGCGCGAGCGATGTGGCGGAGCGTGTGAGGCGGCGGAGCAGCGCACGGTGTCGCTGCAGGCTCAGGAACGGCGTCTGGGCGGCTCCGCCCCGGTGCGGCGGAGAGCCCGGCTGTGAGCGCGGGGGGAGCGGCGCGGGCCGGGCAGCAGAGCCGGTGCGTCCGGGCGGCGGCGGGGAGCCGTGCGGGGCCCGTGGCGGGGCCGGCAGGCACAGCGACAGCGGCGGCGGCGGCGGCGATGGGGGAGCGTTGTTGTGCGGCGGTGCGGGTGCTGGTGCTGCAGGCGGCCTGGGCGCTGGCGGGCGGGCAGGTGCGGTACTCGGTGCCGGAGGAAGCCAAGGGCGGCACGGTGGTGGGCCGTCTGGCGCAGGACCTGGGCCTGGAGGCGGGCGAGGCGGAGGCGCGGCGGCTGCGGCTGGTGGCGCAGGGCCGGCGGGCGAGCGTGGAGGTGAGCGGGGCGAGCGGCGCGCTGCTGGTGAGCTCGCGGCTCGACCGGGAGGAGCTGTGCGGCAAGAGCGCGCCGTGCGCGCTGCGGCTGGAGGTGCTGCTGGAGCGGCCGCTGCGCGTCTTCCATGTGGAGCTGGAGGTCACCGACATCAACGACAATGCCCCCATCTTCCCCGCCGCCCGAAAAAACCTCAGCATCGCGGAATTCACCACTCTGCCGGGGTCTCGTTTTCCGCTGGAGGGCGCGTCGGATGCGGATATCGGAACGAACGCGCAGCTCTCCTATACCCTCAGCCTCAGCGAGCATTTCTCTCTGGATTTACAAAAAACCGAGGAGGATGGTGAGTCCTTATTCTTGGTGCTCAGGAAATCTTTGGACCGCGAGACGATTCCCGTGCACCGGTTGGTGCTGACGGCGAGTGACGGGGGCCGGCCGTCTCTGACGGGCACCATGGAGCTGGTGATCTCGGTGCTGGACACCAACGACAACGCGCCCCATTTCAACCAGTCGGTGTATAAAGTGCAGCTGCCGGAAAACTCAGAACGCGGCACTTTGGTGATCAGGCTAAATGCCACGGATTTGGATGAGGGATCGAACAGTTATATCTCCTATTCTCTCCAGATCCTGTCCCCGCAGGATGGAAGAGACGTTTTCAGAATTGACAGAAACAGTGGAGAGATCCGTCTTACGGGTGACTTAGACTTTGAGGATGTCGGTCTCTATCGCCTACAAGCGGACGCAACAGACGAGGGAACACCCCCTCTGTC
>VZTE01004070.1:0-61914 GCA_013397775.1 Eulacestoma nigropectus | reverse complement strand
CGGGCCAGGCCCAGAGGCTCAGAGCCACCACCCCCTCTGGCAGGAGACCTGGAACAAAGGGGACTTCCTGCCCTTGCACGGGGTTGAAATATGCAAAAATCGCGAGAAGCGAATGGTCTAAAAGACTGTCCATCAACTACGTTCCAACCCACTACACAGGAGAATTCAAAGCTGGGGCTGCCATGGCAGCCCTGACTCATGCCATGGTGGTTGGGCATTGCAGCATCTCCCTGGGACCTTCCAGCAAGTGCTGATGTGTGCTCTTCATTTTATGAGTGTTCTGTGGATGGGTGATGGAGCTGGAGAAAGCAGCTGGTGCATTTGTGGAAGAGGATGCAAGTTTTGAGGGAAGAACTGGAAACCCAGCTCTGGAGAGTACCAATACAGGCATAGGCCTGGTAAATCTGGGCTCACAAGTGAGGTGAATCGCCCCAAATCGGGCAAAGGACACTTCAGAGACAGAGTCAGAGAAGCGGGTATTTGTTTTATTCGGCACCGGGTGCATGGAGGATCATTCCTCCAAACATACAAACACAGCACTCCCTACATTCCAGTATTATGGGCAAAATTTATGAATATTCATCACATTCCTTGGGATAGGAGTGGTTATACAAATTACTTCTTGGAAGTCATTAATATCATTAGCATACGTGCTACGCATGTGCTGTGTGTCTTGGTGGTCGCACTGAGGAATGCTCCTCTTCTTCCTCGGGGGTCTTTCTGATGAAGGCTAGTAGTCTACCTCACAATGCACTTTTCACCTTTCTTTATGGAGCATGCGCAGTCCTTTGTAGAGTGATTCAGCAGTTTCTGTTTGTTTCAAACAAATTCTTGTTCCTCTTATCTTGACAAGATTAAGGTGAATCTTGCTTCTTAGGTTTTGTGATTAACATTTACTGTCTCCTAATAGTTAACTGTGCTTACATGAGTTAACTGTTGATCAACCCCTATCAGAGGTTGCACATGAACTCCTGAGCCCACAGCCCCAGCAAGCCATGGGACAATGAGAAGCTGGTCGGGAAGACAAAAGTTTTAGTACTGAAGCTTGGAATACTGAAATCACATCTGTGAACCCTAAATCAGTGCCAGCCCTAGCATGGGTCCTGCCCACAGGGCTACAACTTTCAGGTCCTGCTCTGCCCAGCAGGTACCTCTGTGCAACAGAACAGCTTCATTTTCCTCCAAAGAAAATTTCTTACAGTCATGGAAGTCCCTTCATGCAACTGCTTTCCATTTGCAGTTATTCTGTGGAGGAATTGAGTCTAAACCAGAGACCAAGAGCTGATAAAATCTCAGTTAAAAACAGTTTGACCCGCTGGTTGTAGCCCAAGAGAGTCTGGGTTCTCCCTGTACCACATCAGAGAGGCAGTGCCCAGGAGAGGTGTGATGACCAGGAGTTGGAGAAGATGTTTTCTTAGCACTCACTGACTTCATGTTAATGTATATATAAAGCTATAACTTCCAGACTCCACAGTGTCTTTAGAAATCAGACTGATTTTTGTAAGCATTTTTAGAATGCAGCTGTTTCAGTGTGTATTTTGTCCAATATAGAGAATGTATGCAACATAATTCCTCCACTGTAATGTTATTATCTTTTCTATTTCTCTTTCCCTTTCAATATAAGTGTTCTGCAAAATCATGTTAATAAAAGATATGTATTTGTTCCTCTTTCAACACATACATTAATTTTGGATTTTTTTAATCTTCACAAGTAACAAACTACCTTTAAAATCTGACAAAATTCACTTCAAAGCAAGCTGCTCACAATTGTTCCTTACAAAAACAGCCAATGTGCTCTCTTTCAGTGTGCATGCCAGCATTCATTGCTTTGATCATGATTTTTGGTGAACTGCAATGAAGAACAAAGGTAGATGTTCAGAGAAAAGCACAACTCCCGGCTCTGCTATACATTGATACACCAAGTCTGATTCATAAAATAGCAGTGCACTTTTAGGCATCTAGAGACAGAATATAGAGCAAACAAAAATGTAACAATCTTATATGCACCCACTGAGCATCTTCAGACAAAAGTAAAACATGGAAATTTGGAGGACAGAACATTTGCATTGGCAAAGCTGAGACACAACTCATCTGCACATGAAGGAACTGTCAGCATGCCAGGAAGAGCAATTAAACATCACATCTGTGTAGTTAAATTGGTTTGTTTCTGAGAGCAGATGATACAGTGCAAGTCAGAGCAGCAGGAAAATTCTTTGAATAGAAAGCCGTGAACAGTCTTAAGTTTTGGAAGGCCACCTCAAAAGACAGACGGGGCTTTCTCAGCTGTTTCTTAACCCATTCAACAAGCACTGAGTCTGCACTTCACCTTTGATTTAGTAGGTGCACTTCATCCTGCTTCCCACTTTGGGTAACTGACCATAAAAATAACTAGGTTATTTCACTTCCAACAGCAAAGTTTGATGCTCTGCTTCTGGAAGCAGAGAAACCCCCCAGGCATTGCCAGTTTTGCTCAGCCCATCCTGGTTCCTCCTTGCAAGGGACCAGTCATTGTGTTCAGTTCCAAGTACTGTGTCCCTACACCTGTGGGATGGAGGAAGAGATGAAGGCAGGATCCAGACTGGGCATACCCTGTGTTTGGAGCAAAAGGGCACCAACCTTGCAGTGGACGTTAAACCTCTTCTTCCCACATTTTGAGCCATGGGAAGGAGCCTCACTGCTGGATTTTCCCAGGGTGGATCTGGCCTTTGCAGAGAAAAAGCAAGCCAACCACTCCAGTTGTATAAAGCACACCCTGTTGGGCACTGCCAGGCATGGGAAGTCCATCTCCATAAGGAAGGAGTGCAGGGGCACTTCTCACTAGTTTGCTCAATGCCTCATCCAACCTGGCCTTGACACTGCCAGGGATTGGACATCCATGACTTCTCTGGGCAACCTGTTCCAGTGCCTCATTACCCTCACAGTAAAGAATTTCTTCTGTATATCTAAACTAAATCTCTCCTCTTTCAGTTTGAACCCATTACTCCTTCTACTATCACTACAGCTCCTGATGAAGAACCTTCAGAAAAAATAAGTCAGAAGACCTTTTCCTCTTAATCACAACAGGAAAAGACTGCCCAGTCCATTCAGGGGAAATATTTTCCAGATCTGCTTTTCAGTTACATGGGATATTTTCCTTCCCACAACACGCCTCGTGCTGAGCACTTCCCATGCTCCCAGAAAGGAAAGGCATGTGTTATAGCACCATGTGCTCCCTATCGGTCTCATAACCTGCATGAAAACAAACCTGTTTCATAGCTGCTGGTGTAAATAGCTCAGGCACAGGGCTTGCAGTGTGACTTAGTAATCAGCAGCTGGCAAATGCCACTCTCTGTTTCCACACCTGACACACAGCCACAGACATCATTGCCGTATCTCTCTTCCCTGCCACACCTTCTTCAGGAAACATTTTGCTTGATATATTTTTGTCATTGTGTTTTCTGCGATCTGATTTGCTATTTATGGGGTTTTTATCACTGTTACCTGGGTGCCCAGGGAACGCTGTGTGGGAGCTGGGTACAGAGCATTTCCCAGTCTAGATTTTCCATTCCCCTGTGCCTGGAGGTGGGTGTTGGACCACATTTTACCAGTTATCTCTGTGTTTGCATTTCTCAGTACATTTCTTCACCCTGTTGCAGGATGATTTGAGTTCCCTTATAGCATTTTGCTAGCTGGGATCGTCTCTCCGTCCTCCAGTTTCCCCTGGTTCCTCTCTTCGCCAATACTCATCAAAGTTGCTCACCCCTCCTCATCTTCCTGTGACCCTCCTGGCACTTCTGCACCATTTTGGGTGCACACTGCACCCTGTGTGACCACGCTTTACACAAAGCTGCCTGTGCAAGACAGTTGTGAACACACCAAACCTCCCAGCAAGCTCTCCCTGGGACAGCACAGGGCCAAGGTGACACTGTGTGACAGCTGTGGTGGCAGGTGCCAAGGCAAGGTGCCTGAGAGGCAGCAGTGAGTCTTTGTAGCACTGGGCAGGAGCAGTTCTCACAAAGAGAACCAGAAATCATGATTTGCATCAATGGCTTTGTCAAACAAGTTGGCAAAGATAGATGCTCCTACATGGTGCACAAGGTATGCAGCTTTTCCTGTTTCCCTGCCTCTCTCAGACCAGCGTAGGCTCTGTGCTCAGGATTTTGAATCAAAGGGACTTACCCTGTTTTATCTGACCACTGATGTCATTCACAGTTCCACATAATTTTCACAAGTGGTCATCTTGGTCTCTTCTACTCTCACCAAACTCTGTATCCCTGGGGAGCGAGGTCATACAGAGAAGCATCTCCAAGCCTCAGGATGCCATGCAGGAAACCTCAGTGTAATTCTTGGTTCAGCCACATGTTTTGGGTTTCACTTTGACTATCTTCATCCCATGGTAGACCTGGGACCAGGTTCTTCCAGCACTTGTGCACCTTGCTTCTCTCTGTGCCCAGAGGGCACACAGGAGATTGCCCACTGTCTGTGCTGCAGAACGGAATCAGCTCCAAGTTATCCCTAAAAATACTTTTTGCCCTTATTTTTTTAAAGCAATGATAAAAACCAATTTTGCTTTAAAACCTTATCTCTCTAGGTGACCAGCTGAACCAGGAGACTGATGGTATTTTGCAGAGGCTGCAAATCTACCTTGTCTGTCTGCAGTGAGTATATTAAGATTTAGTGGGGCCAAGACCTATCTGCCAATATCAGCAGTGCTAGCAAATGAGCTAGGAAGCAACAGAGAGGGACTCCTATGCTTTTTGAGCCTCTGAACCACAAAAGCAGCAGCAAACTCACTCAAAAAGACACAAGCCTTTATGCTTGAAGTCAGCCTCACTATGACAAAAGATCAGGAAACTTCCACAAGTCAGCGGTGATTTTGGTAAGATGGTCCTGCTGACCACAGAGTGCTTGGGACAAGCTGATACATGAGCTCTGATTCATGCGAGGCCCTGGGGGAAGTCCATGTCCAAGCCAAAGAAGACAAAACTCTCATTACCTGGTCAGGATCAGAGAGGGTATGAAGGACCTTCAGCTGCTGGGCACAGGGCTCAGCCATGGTGTACTGGGACCAGTCTGCTCATTTGGGTGTGAAATGCATAAGCTAATGGTTGAGCAGGACATGGAAGTCAGAAAACAATTCAAGTAATTCAACTGTGTATTATTTTATGTTAGCAAATCCTAGCAAATGTACAATCTGCTATGCCAAGGAGTCTGCCATTCATAAGGATTTTTACCTATGATCTCATCTTCTTCCTCATGTGGTTTTGGCTTTGGGAAAACTGGGCCAGGGACAATACTGGATGTAAGTCTGAGGATTTAACAGCTCCTTACAGAGCTCCATTGCAGTCCCTCCAAGCCAACACATGCCACTTCCATGGCAAGGTGAGATGAGCCATCACTGCCATCCTTGTGCTCATCCTTGCCTGCAGCCCGGGAAAGAGCTGTGCCAGTTCTGGGGAGAAAGCAGCCAGGTCACTTGCAAACTCTGATTATGACCTTTATCTCCTATCTCGGGAAACTTTGTCCCTGTTACACTCGATTGTCTTCTTGCTGATCTTTACAAGCAACAGAGACAACAGCAGTCAGTCAGCCTTAAAACACTGCACAGCCTCAGCAATACCCTGCAGAGGCAGCAGCCAGCATAACCCCACCAGGAACAACTCCTTGTTCTGGCTCTGTCTTGGCCAGTGGGTTTCTTAATGCTTACGTAACACCTTAGTAGCCATTTTTATGTTTGTCTCCATGGACAAATCAGGCTGGGCTGTGTCACTGTGGAGCTGTGGTTATAATCTTCGTGATTTAGGGGCTCTATCAGCCTCTGAGAAGCCACTCTGATGCAAACCCCAGGGGGGTTTGGAGTGGAAAGGTCAAGACCACTGCAGTAAAGCTGAATTTTAATCATTGTGTAAGACCTGACTAAATACCAAAACTGGGCTTTTATTTCAATGTTCCTTAATTCTGCAACAATGTAATTTCCTCTGCCTAATAAAGCATAAAGTCGTGCAGCTGACATGAGTGACAAACTGATAAACAATTCAAGATGCTTTTCAATAGCATTTTTCTCCAGTTCCCACAGCCATCTGCCTTGCCCAGCTAAGGTTACATCACTACTGCATTTAATAATTCAGAGGCCATCCTGCTTACTCTAATGCAATTGTCATGTTTGGCTGTCAGAGCAGGAACAGTGTGCAATGAATAACGAGTTAGCAATTTTCTGTACTAATTATTTACTCAAATTCTTCAACATTGAGAGCTTAAGGTGTATGCTAGGCTCATTCTTCCTTATTTTTAAAAAGAATCAGAAAAATTGCTCATGCATTTCCAGTTTGTCTCCTTCCTGTCATCCCAGCACTTTTGCGGGTTTGGCTGAGAAGCATCATGATTTTTTAAGGGAACCGGAGGATATGGCCTCATGTCACCTGCATGTGCAAGGACAGGTGTGCGTGTACATGCCTGCATGTGCACAACCACCTCTGTGTTGACCATTTGACAACAGTATCTGTCTCAAGTACATTAAACCTTTACTCATTTTACAAAAATAAGAGAATAGAGAACTGCAGTTTGTGTCAGTGCTTTGGGAAACTGTGCTTGTCAGAAGTCAGAAAAAGAGCTGTAACTGAGCTAAGGGAGCCAAAGAGCAAGGGGGACAGGAGGTCAGTGCAGAGAATGTAGAAGGAAGCCTAAATTTATGCTCAGCCCACCACCATTACACGTATTGATGAAGGGTTAAGTGTTTTGGCTCAGGAACAGGCACATATTGCTGAGCAAATATTAAAAGCAATGCAGGTTTCAAGGGGAAGCCTCTCTCCTCTGGGAGTTACTGCTGATCACTTATAATTATATGGGAGGTCAAAACTGACCAGAAGATCAGATGAAAAATTTACGGAAGGAAAATGTGAGGAAAAACAAATAAGGAACCATATAATTTAATTATTGCTGCTGGTTTCAAGCATTCATTACTGAAGTTAATGAAAAAAAAATGTTTAAAAAGTTCTCATCATTTTGTCTAGTAGACTATCTTAATCCTTTATCATCTGATTCTATCTAACCGAATCCTTCGGTTGGAAAAGACCCAGGTGGGGGTCAGGCTCTTCTCCCAGGGAACCAGCAACAGGACAAGGGGACAAGTCTTAAGTTTCGCCAAGGGAGCTTTAGGTTGGACGTTAGGAAGAATTCCTTCACAGAAAGGGTGATTAGACATTGGAACGGGCTGCCCAGGGAGGTGGTGGAGTCACCGTCCCTGGAGGTGTTTAAGGAAAGGCTGAACGTGGCACTCGGTGCCGTGGTCTAGTTGACATGGTGGTGTTGGGCCATAGGCTGGACTCGATTACCTCAGAGGTCTTTTCCAACCTATTTGATTCCGTGAAGAGCCGAGAGCCACCCGCTGCCCCTTACCCACCTCACCGCGGCCGCCAAGGGGCGTCTGCCGCGCGCAGGGGGGAGCGCCACCTCCCGCCCGCCCCTCTCGTAGTTCCGCGCGGGCGGGGGCGGGGCCGGGCCGCTCTCGCGATACCCGCGCGGCACCGCCTGGCCCGCGGTGCCCGGAGGTGGCGGCTCAGCCCCGCCATGGCGTCTGACAGCGACACCGAGGAGTTCTACGATGCGCCGGAGGACGTGCATCCCGCGGGCTCCCCCGCGCCGTGAGTTCGCCCGGCCCGGCCCTGCCCTCCCTTCCTCCCTTCCTCCCTTCCTCCCTTCCTCCCTTCCTTCCTTCCTTCCTTCCTTCCTTCCTTCCTCCTTTCTTCTGTCAGCGCGGCCCCGCGGTTCCTGGGCAGCTCCCGAGGGTGGGGGGGGGAAGCGGGGTCAGCACGGCCCCCCGGCCCCCCCGACAGCTCGGGGTCTGCTCGGAGCGCGGAGGGTGCGGGGAACCGAGCAGGGCTCGCTCGGCGCTCGGGGCTGGTGCAGGCGGCAGTGGCCGTGAGAGGATGAGATCATACCTGCCTTCCTGAGGCGGGAGCGGGTGCAGTGCTGGGAGGAGACGTGCGGAGATGGAATCGGGACCGACAGAAGTAATCCCTGAAATACGGTAAAAGTAACAGATTTTCTGAGGAAGGAGAAGCGAGCGAGCTTCGTCAGCAACAGGCAGCTGTTGCTGAGTGTAGAATAACTTCTGGTGTACTCTGTGCTTTGTTTTTAGTGGTATCTTTAGTACTTCTACTGTTTTTCATGGGGATTGGACTAGATTATCTCCAGAGGTCCTTTCCAACCCTAACAAATCTGTGATTCTCTGTCGCTTTGATGCTTCTTGCCTTTAGCCAGTTGGTTCCAGTAGTGAAGATTTACCAACGTTTTATGAAGTAGATCCCCGTGCTGCTGCCTACAGAACTAACCATGAGACCGTGTTGCTGGTGTCAGCCAAATGTGCTCCTTCTTGTTGTAAATCTCTCTGTGCGCTGAACAGGTTACGGCTTGTATCAGTTCTGTTCTTCGTGTAGCCTGGACCAAACCTCTGCATTATTTTACTTGGTAGGATGAGGTTTCACATGGCTCGTTTATAGAGCAATAGATACGGGCTGTGGGATCCATGCATTTGAAGCTCTAATAATGGACTAAGAAGCTTGTTTTAAACTGTGACTCAGTGGTCACTGGACACCTAGAAGAAAGGAAAGACTAGATCTTTTCTCCTCACCTTCACATCCTGTATCAAAGTTTTTCTGAACTTAGCTACTTAGCTCTAGCCTGGTGAAAAGCACATCTTAGCATACAGTTCTGCAAGATGTGATAAATCAAATTCACAGTGATTGTACTGAAATGAGGTTTTTCTCCAACTGCTTAACTTCTTCTGGGAATAGTGATCGTCAGACTCTTCTCTGAGTTGCTTTAACACAAAGTAAATTGTAAATAGCTGAAAACTAGAAACGGCAAAAACTGTTCAATAAGTTAAAGCAGCTGGAGCCTGTCAGGCTTGGACAGGAGAGGGTGAAGGTGAGGGATTTGTGTGACTAGAGGCCACAGACAGGAAAGGGGAAGCAGACCTTTTGGTAGAAGTGATCTCATAAATCTGCCCAACTGAGCATCCACCTTTTGTGTGATACAGATAAGGCCATATGTCCTGGCTTTTCAGGTTTCCACCACCTGTATGTAAGCAGAACTTGATAATGTGAAGTCACTCATTAGAAATTAAAGTGAAAGACGTTTTTGGTTTCTCTAGTGCTCTTCCATAACCTGTAAGAATGCATCATTGACTCGAGTCAATAGAATTCTGTGAGCCTGAGTCAAGTAAGGAGGTGACGTCTGTGAGCTTAGTTTGCAATGCAGCTACTGGTCTGTAATTCAGTCTGTTATTGAATCTAACAATATGGACAGTATTTTCACAAAATAAGCTTTGAGACTTCATAAGAGCTAATTTCACATGTGCATTGGACACTTCTAGGAAGCAGGCTGGTAGAGTATATTTTTTACATGTGTAATGACATTGAGTTGGGGCCACAAAAAAAAAAAAAATCAAAACCTTCTTGTTGCAGGCAAGCCAACTGAAAACAAGTGCATGTTGCCCTCTGCAGTTTCACATTTTTCCTCCTGCATTCAGTGTTCTGATGATCAGCAAAACCAGTCATGAATCCTTTTTGGCAGTACATGCTATAACCTTTAGCAAAGCAATGTAGATATATTTGCCCTCATTAAATTTGTGGGGTTTGTAGCTTCCTCCTTCTGTGGCCTTCATTCTACGTGGGGAAGTTTAATAACTGCTGATAGAGAAACTCTGAAAGTGGTGTCAAATATTCATGTCAACTTGCTGACTTCTTTACTGTTTGTTTTATTAATTGTCTGTTTCCACACCTGTAAGAGTGGAGTTTTCAAGTTGGATGTAGGCTCCCAATTCCCACTGTTAAGTCATTAAATTACCAATGCTTTAGTCTCTCTCAAGGAAAGCACCATATCCTCATCCTCAAGTACATCTGTAACTGGTGCTTTTTAAGAACTAATTAGCAGAAATTACAGAACTTGATGCAAAGTGTTTCTTTCAGATTAGAATGGTCTGAGGTAGTGTTCCTGGGGTAGCGCTTCTGGGATGATGACTTCTCTAAGGTAAAGCGTGTTTGGAGATGTTTTGAGACTACTGTATCCTCTCTGGCGAGGCCTGTGTGCTTCCCTTCTGCTCTAGATCTTGCCTTTTGCTTGTAATTCTGCTTTTGACAGGATGTGTGGAGAGTGTCTATTTGTTGGATAATTAAGCCCAGAGTAAAAAGGGAGAGGTAGTGTGACAGAAGATGCCTCTATTTAACCTCTGTCACTCGCTTTAAAAGCACTATAACCATGAAAAAAATTAGGAAAATATGCTGAAATGTAGAGGCCTGAACAGTCCCATGTGGGAGGATATCAGTTTTGAGAGAAGGAAAGTATGAAGTAAGGTACATTGGTTAGATGCAGGCATGTGACAGACCCTCTATATTTTATTTATAGGGAAAGTGATCCACCCATTCTGAAACCAAGAACTGCCAAACCTAATAGTTTGGACTTCATATGCCTAAGAGTGGGAGGGCAAGTTTGTTCCTAGTATACTTGTATCCTAAAAATTTTTATGAGAAAACAAATGAAAGAGATGGGTGTCGGTAATGAGAAATGTCCTCTAGTACTTTTGTTTAAATTCTTGGCTTGTGACTTCAGTAGTCCTGTCTTTTAGAAGTTGCCTTGATGCTTTTCCTGAAGAATCTATTGTTCCTCTGTGTAGGAAGACAGGTAAGGTTAAGTTGTGCCCCATTGACATGTGGGAGATGCTTAGTACAACTTTTGTGTGTGTGAGTATTTTAGCCAACGTGCTAAGCTGATCCTGGCAGCAAATAGATGGAGTGTGAAGTGTTGGTTGTGTTCCGCGCTACAGATGCGTTTCTGCACTCAGAGTTTGCTGAAGCTCCCGCACAGGAGCTTCCCCAGGGCAGCCCAAACAGTGCACTGCAGCAGTGAATCTCTGTAGGTTTGGAGGTGTGACTGCCATGGAGAGCTGCAGCAGGAATAATTACAGCTTCCAGGGCAGCCACCGGCTAGAAGGAACATCGTGTGCAGGACAGCGGTGAGTGGCTGGCTGTTGGACCTGTATGCTCTGTACAGGGTACAGCTGCCATGTGTGCACTGCAAACCTCTTCCCATCTGCCTGCTAGCACATCTTTTGTATAACAATGTACATCCTCCCAGGAAGGCAGGCACTGTCGGTTTGGGATTTGCCCAAGGCCAGTATTCGCATTGTTTTTTGTTTGAAGGGCTGAATGTTTTGTTTTCTGTCACAAAACTTAACAACAACGTGTTGAAAATGTGAAGCCCACTTCAAACAAGTGCAAGGCTGGAGCTACCTGAATAGTGAGAATAGGAGCTTCCTGTGGTTTGGTCACTATGAGGATGAATTTGGTAGTGGGACAAACAATAAAAAAAAAAGTTTCTTTGTGAGTTTGACTTTCAGACTAATCAGACATCTGTTTGTGCAGGTGAAATGGGATATTTCTTTGAATTGTGTTTAATCTTTGTAGATAACCTTGAAACCTTCCTTTGTTAAACTGGTGTAAAAGTGGTATCATGTAAGATAATTTAGAAGTTATGTGAAATGCAGTCTAGAAGATGTGTTGCTATCAGTTTATAAATCCCACTTTTTAGTAAACGTTCATACCAGATTAGTTTTTGCCTTATGTTTTCTGTGGCATATGTCAGTTTTCATGTGCTGTCCGACCTTTTAAAGCCAAATCAGTATTTGATCTTTGGGTTGATCTTATGTAAATATTTTCAGACACTGTATATACTTTTTTAAAAATGCAAGGATATCATATACTGCATCCATAAAACTAATGGGCTTAAAGTAAAACTGTGGTGTGGAGATGGCTAGTAAGTTCAGGTGGTTGGGAAGACAAGACCATTCCAGAGTCATGTTGAACTACAAAAGATTTCAGTTACCAAGCTGGCTGACTTTGTGTAAATGTAGTAGCACGTAAGCAGTAATTGCTCACAACTAAGGGAGCGATGGTGCCGACAGACACACAGCTCAAGTCCTCTCGGCAAGCCACTGAACTTAGCTGGCTGTGTTACAAACTGATCTGAAAGTGGAGTTTTTGCCGAACAGTTGTGGAAGCTTTGCATTATTTTAAAAGCATGTAAATTCCATGGTAAATCTTCTCCTTAACTGTGTGTATGTTAGGTCAAGCTATCAGCACAATGTTATGTTCTACACCTGCTAGTTCTGTAACCTTTATCAGTCACTCAAGCAGCTTTTCCCAAGGTAGCTGAGTAGCCTGAGAGTGGAAAGTAACATCTAGTTTTGAGTGCAGATTTTCTGCAAAACTAATTAGCTAAAGAGGTCTGAAACGACAGTGGTGTATTTTGAACCTCCTATTTTCTGTAACCAGTGTAGGAATGAGTTGCCTGTACCAGAAGTGAGGGGCTAATTAGTGGGAAGTGTCACAGTAGAAAACTGAAATATCTATTTGCAGTTGAGGGATTTGTCTTAGTTAAGTTGTTAAATCTAAGCAGTGTCTTGTAAAATAGGACTCTGGCTGAAGCCTAGGCATTAATGTTGTTATTATAAATATATTTCATTGTTAAAGTCATCTCATGGATTTAATAAACTGACCTATTTCTGCCACTCCTAAGGAAATCCAAGAGTTGATAGTTGAACTGAAAATGTTTCAGTAACCAGAAATCCCACTCAGGCTGTGGCCTTTCCCAGCAACGTATTTTGCGAGATGAAAAGTGTTCTTGTTTTTCTGGTCAAAATATTAATTTTTCTCTTTTTTTGCACATCGGGGTTAGAGCCTTCTAGGAGGATTATACCTCAAAACAATGTCACAGGTATGGTACACCTGAAGTGGTAATGTTTGGACAGAAGCATCTCAGTGTAACATGTTACATTAGTTGCAATGATAGAGTGTTTATGTACCAATCCACTGTACTTTCTTGTTTACTTAGCTCTGCTATATAAATGGGATCTTTGCTTTTTGTGATTAAATGCTTCCAGACGGTAAAGAGAAGAGCTGAACTTCTTAAAAACTAAATGGAAATAGTTGTGGGTTTTTTCAGGAAGTATTGTTCCTTAAAACGATTTTGGAGGCAGGAGGCGCAAATGAGCCTGAGATCTCGATATTTGTCTGTATTGCTTGGTGCCAGGTAATGCTTGGGGTTGCAGAATGTCACTGATCTTGGTAGTCAGCCGGGATATGTGTGCAATCCAGGTAGTTCATTTGGTAGTAAGCTTTTAGGGAATTAATCTGTAATTTTGTCTCTGCCTGTGACTGACAAACTGATAAAATCGTAGAACAGCCCAGAGTGGAAGAAGCCTGGAAAAATCATCTGGTCCAACCTTTCCTTTATGTATCAGTAACATTCTGTAGTCAGAGTTAAGCAGTGTGACTCAGTATTTAAATATATTTTAGAATTCTGAAAGTCTTGTAGAAGATATAAGTTCAGGATATAGTAAGAGCTGACCATCCACTAATTGAATTGACAAGAAGTAATTATTTCATACCATTCCCCTAAGATAGCTTGTTCTTTCATGTAATTAGTGTAATGAGAGGTGGTGTGTGAGTGGTTGCTAATGCAAAGTCACTGTTTTACAATGTGTATTTTGGAAAGTAGTGCACACTAGTTCCTTCCTGTCACAATGTATTTTGTCTCTATTTATACCAAATGTCCTGATTAGAAACAAGATCTTAGGTTTGCTACAGAGTCTGAAGAGCAGAATGGCTGTGATAGTGCCAACTCTATGCATCAGGATTTGGGCACTTGATTTGCAGGGTACTGGAGTATTTGTGCTTCTGCTTTCTGAGAATTTTTGTTTCTTCAGTGTCCACGCGATGCTTGGCATGCACATGCTAATTTTAAATTCTATGTAATGCAAAATATTTTTAGTTTTGTACTTGGAGTAACATATTTTTATTAGAAAAGGGTGATAGAAAGGTGATTTCTAGAAGATTCTGTCGCTATTGAGCCAGGGACGGAGAGATGTAGCAATGCAGAAATTCAGCGAAAGAATGAATAATTTATTAATTTTACAATAATTTTTATATAGTCTAGTTCCATAAAGTGATTGGACAGTGTTCACACTCCTCCTAGGGTGATTGGTTAAGGTTCTATCACATCCATGGTAAAACATTTTCTCAGTGTACCATAAACAGAACTTAGCAAAACACCAGAGGTGAATATTATTTACATAAACTATCTTACTGTTTTCATATCTTGCATGAGAAAGGAAAGGTTCTCCAAGAATTAATGCAAGAAGCTGGAAAATTCATCTGCTAGCAGCATTTCGGTATCCACAAGGTTCTGCTGACAAACTCTCAGAGTTTATAGAAGCTGTGGATCTGTGTGTGGTATAGAGTAGGGAACTTTTATAGAAGTGGTATGAAAAACATTCACTTTGTTGCTCATCTAAATTATCAAGTATACAGTTCCTGCAAAGGAAGACTGTGTTATAGACTGTTTAAAACAAAGCTTACTGTCTTTGAACTCTACCTAAGTCTATCTTCTCTTTCTAACAGGTCACCAACAAAAGTTGGAACCCATGTAGTAAAGGTGAGTTTCGTCTTAAAATCAGTAAAGTGCTTGTTGATGAGCACAGGGTTGAGTATTTCCACCTAATGTAGATATGCTACAGTAGCCCTGACATCTGCACACAAAGGAAAATAGAGACTTTCCTTATTGTAGGTAACAATTGTGCTTGTCTTGAAATTCCAGCTTTCCTTTTATTTAGGGTATGTTACAGTATCTTGAAGCTCTTTGTATTCTGAAATGTGTATGTGCAATTTAATTAGGCTGTATGTGATTACTAAACTGCCCTCTTTCAACTGATTTGTGAGTAGTAAGCAAGCCTCTGCAGCACCTGGGTTTTGGTCCTGATTTATGTGGAATAGTTGATTGTGCTCTCTTCTGTCTCCAAAATAAAAAAAATCTCAATATTTGTACTTCAGAAGCCTCTCCTCTAGGTCATGTGAAGATAAAACACTGTATTTATCTTAATGGGACAGTGTTGCTGCTTCCCACGCAGGTAATTGGTATTCTGTGCATAGTGACAGCGTGGCTAAATCCGGCACACAGTGACTATAGGTGAGGAACTGGAACCTTGTGCAAATAACACTCATTTCCTGTTCTCAGAAGGGCCAAAGGTGGTGCTATACAACACTTTTGCCTAACAAAGGCTTGTAGTTTTGTCTGCTAAGTGTTGGGAAATCCTAGTGAAGCTAGTGTTTCTGAGCTGTAAGCAGCACTCTGCTCTGAATCAATAGTATTTTAACAGTGATACCGTATCTTGTTATACCTCTTAGGGAACAGAGGTATAACCACCCCATTTTGTGTTCTGTTTAATGTCCCTTTAATAATTAAGTATTACATGTGTAAGCCTTTCAAGAAATGTTGTTTTATCATTCTCACTAAACTTCAAAACTAACTTTAATGTCTTCATGAATTATTAGCTATCAAGTTCTCTATGTTGCTATTAGATTTTTAAAATTTTTAATGTATCTTCCTAAATCACTTGTTCAAAGCTAAATTTCTGAAGGTGGAAAAAGTAGTAGCTTCTCTGCTTGGTATCATATCAGTTCAGTGAACGTGTGACTAATTGTATAGTTTGCCTTGGAATGGGTAAGAAATATTTCTTAAGTCCAAAGTCTAATAGGTTTGTGAGTTTAATGTCAACAGAATTGGAAATTAATATAATGGGCTTCTGTAGGCACTGATTACACTTAAGTATTTAAGTCATCATACGTTTGAAGATAGATTTTAATGATCAAGCAAAGTAGAGCTTGCATTTAGATTAGAAACACTTCATGCTAGGAGGAGGAGGGAGTGGAGAGAGAGGAAGAATTTTTCTATCATTGCAGCTGTCTTTGCACAATATGCCATTTCTTTAGGTCAGAATTCTTCAAGATGGATGTCAGCATGAGTTTGGGGCAGGGAGAGGTTTCAAACGTAATGTGTTAGGATGCTCTAGAGATTGTTTGATTGTCTGAGAGTCTGGACAAAGTCTAAGGAGAAATTTCTTAAATATCTGTACTAGACAGTCACCCTAAATAAAAAAATAGGGACAAGTGATTGAAAATACCGTGTTCTAGTTGACTCTGCTTTGAGGGCTGCTGGATCTCTGCAGATCCCCTCCAATGTCAATGATTCCATCAGATTCCACTTTAGATATTGCTGATCTATATGCTTATAGACAATGTGATGTTGTGGCCTTTCATTGGACAAGATGGTCTTTAAAGGGTTTTTTTTTCTAACCCAAACTCTTCAGGATTCTAATAATTCATGTAGAAGAGAAGGTGTATGATGAAGTTCTTACTAGTCTGTATCACCCGAGGTTAAAGCAGTATCCTATGGTATAAAATACTTGTGGTTCTGAACCTAAAATTTTTCAGGAATTGATTAAAATGTTTACTCACAAATAGAATATTTTCAGTTCAGCTTATTTGGATTTTGGAAGGATCTGCATGAAGATGACTGATGGCTAAAATAGACAATGTGCACTGGGAATAATTGTAGAATGGAAGATTCCATGTTAGAACCTCAGAAGCATATTTGTGACCACTTGATAGAGCTGCCTGCCTTAATTTGGAAATTTCTAAATAGTTTCTACTATAGGTGGCTATTATACAGTTCTTGCATCCTTTCTTAAAAGCCAATAAAGAAAATAGAAAATATTTTAATATGGCATTTCCTTGCTGCAGATTATTACATGTGTTTGTTTCTCTAAACTTCATGCTGCCTTCAGTTTGATTTTAGTTGAGGTTGCAGCATCTTATATATAACTGCCTATTTTGTTGCGTAGTGTTCAGCCTTTCTGTGCAGACTGTGAAATATTCCTCGTGTGTACTGAGCATTACTTTTTAGACATCTGACAGCAGTAATGTGTGAAAATGTGGCAGATTTCTTGTCCTTTATGCTATTTAATTTATTTGAGCTGTATTTTTGTTAGATTATCTTACTGAAGAAGTTAGTACCATCATCTTATGACTTTTTCTTCTGTAGGATATGGAAAATAAACTACACAAAGCTGGAAATGAAACATTTGTACGAGAAATGAAACAAGATGATTCAAAAGAGGTTAGTTAAATATTGCTTTGAGTTTCCAGCATCACACTAAAAATAGTAAATAATTTAATGATCAATATTCATCCTGAAACTACCATAGATTAGAATTAGTCATTAATGTTTGTAAAAATGTTTATCTAAAGGGTAAAAATCAAACTAAGTGTTCTAAAAACATATTTAGGATTCACCAGTGTTGAATTATCTGTGTAATATACAGGATCGTATTTTGCAGTACATGAGAACTCTGAAGAGTGAACAGCTTTTGTTTCCTAACTTTCTCTCCAAGTATATTAAAGAAGAGTGGAAATCAGTCCCTTTGTTTTATCTTTTGAATATGCCCATTTCTGCACCAAGGTTCTGGTCTCCTTTTCAAACAAAATGCATTTTGTATATAAAACAACTCTTCAGTGGAAGAGTTCTTGTGAGTATTGTGCGGGCTGACTGGTTTGTGTACCCAGGAAGTGCCTGCTGGTGACTAGTAGAATGGTTTTGGTTTGTTTCTCTAGATCATTGACAGTATTATAGAAGAAAGCCAGAAGGCTCAACAACTAGAGGATGAAGCTTTAGCTTCTAGAGGAAATGAATTGACTGTTCCAACTTCAGATGCAAATGCTTGGATTTCTGGAGCAGGTATCATTGGTGATATCCCAGAAGTACTAGCTGCTAAAATACCATTACCAGAAGACACTAGAGAACCAGAGGACCAGAGTGTGTGTAAGGACACAGAACTGGAGTCTGGGAAGCTTTTGTTTAGTGCTGAGCAACAGGAATTTCATAAACTAACAAAGGTAACAAATGCAACTGACCATAAAATGGATGAAACTGAAGCACAAGGAGAAACATCAAAAAATGAGGACGTAACAGACAACAAAGAGGCAAATACTTTAGAAAAAGTGGCTTCAGATTTATCTACCAAAGACCTTTCTACAACAGAAGAAATGCCCCCAGCAAAGCCACCAAGGCAGCTGACTGTAGAGCCGGACATAGTTGCGAGCACAAAGAAGCCTGTACCAGCCCGGCCCCCACCTCCCACAAATGTTCCTCCCCCAAGACCACCCCCCCCTGCACGGCCAGCTCCACCTCCCCGGAAGAAAAAGAGTGAACTGGACTTTGAAGTGCAAAAACCTGTTTTAGAAGGCAAGTATTCTATTTTAGATAGGTTTACTTATGTACAGGGTTACTATTTTTCTGTTTTGAGTGAAGGATCATTCAGTCTTGTGATTTTAGTTTAGTTGATGCGAAAAAAATCCTTCAACAATCTTAGCTTATTACAATGAAGTAATACCCTTCTGCTTTAGAAGTGTTCCTCATTTATGGGCTTTCTTGTAAAGTAACACTTCCTACTAAAATAGCTATAGCTACAGCGAGGAGAAGTTGACTCATCAATACATAAGCTAAAAAGCAGTTACTTCAAATAAAATGTGTGCGGTCTGTATTTGCATAGAAATGCAAGTCAAGGTATGGACTGAGGTCTTAGGAAAATGAGTAGTCCTGGGTTACTAGGGAAATGACTATTAAAAAAAAGTTAATAAAGCTTAAGAGGCCTAGGTGTGAAATCATGCCTGAACCTCCAATTGTATATGAAATACGTAATTGTAAGTTAGATTTGGTGGCAGTTGATCTTTAAAAAATACCCAACTGGTCAGAAAGGGTGTTCAGGACTGTAACTGATGTTAAGAGTTGATGCCTATGGCAAGTGCTATGCTCTTCTTTCTAATAAATCTCTTTTTAGTTTCTCGAGACAGCTTCACAGATGGTGGTCTTTTAACTTCAAGTTCAGTGACAGAGGGTGTGCCCAGAGATTCTCAGCCTTTTTTGGATTTAGCCAGTGCAACTAGTGGAGATAAAATCGTCACTGCACAGGTATTGGGAAATGGTTATAAGTTTGGTAACTGTAACATTTTCTATTGCTTCAGTCTTACAGTAGAGATAATATAATCTATGTCTGCACAATTTCAGGAAAGTGGGAAAGCAGCTGACGGCCAAACAACAAATGAAGTACTTGGACCACAGAGACCCAGGTCTAACTCTGGAAGAGAGCTCACAGATGAGGTATCAGTGGCTGTGGTCTGTACATAGTACACCTTTGTGCTTGCTTTCTCTGTCTGTTAAATGAATTGTCATATTCATAGGTCACTCCTTGTTCTCTGAACCACTCCATGCTATCTCTAGGAATGCAAATAGGAGTGATGGCACAGCTGGCTTTGTCCACCTAAGCACTTTGTGGCCCCTGAGTCGTGTGTGGCATTAGCCTTTGGAAGTATGAGCTGTAATAGACCTGAAATGCCATCAACTTTGTGTTCGTAGCTATGCAAACACCTCAAAGGATTTGCATGGGAGGGAGCACCAGCAAACCTGGCATTTTGTCATGTGTCTAAAAAGAGAAGGAGTCAGCAATAGGAAAATGATCTTCCTTGTACTAAAAACTAGTTTCTTCAGTTAATACTTCTGCTAATCCTGATGATATTTGGCTTTTTTAAGTTTTCATTTGTGCCTGTCAGTGTATAGCTTTTTTTAACTGTTGCTGAGCCGTAAGTGTTCATGAGGTGCTCCAAATAAACCTTTGCCTTTTTGTGGTGCTGGTTAGTTCTAAATTCCTTTTCTATTTGTGTGTTAAGTTTGCCTTTGGCTAAACCTAAGATACAGCAGTTGGAGTAGGAAAGGGGAAGACTGCAATGTCTTTTAATTACATAATATGCTTGATATTAGCATGAAAGGTGTCAGGCAGTGGTTGATGTCTCTATAGCTGCATTTTTGATTTATGAAATTGAAGCTTGTGATTTATAACTGCTCATCTTTGTCTAGTGGTTGATAATGTTTGCACTAACATGCTAATTTAAACTTAGTCTTTGTAAAATAAACATACAGTGAGCTGCAGAACTTCCCATTAAGATAAATAATTTGTAAGTTTTGATGTTTTTGAAGTCTAATCAAGTTCTCTTCATTTCACATTTTTTTCCACAGGAAATTCTAGCAAGTGTAATGATAAAAAACCTTGATACAGGTGAAGAAATACCTCTGAGTTTGGCAGAAGAAAAGTTGCCAACAGGCATTAATCCCCTGACTTTGCATATCATGAGGAGAACTAAAGAATATGTCAGGTATGAATCATGAGAGCCTTCAGCACCTAAGATGCTGTTGCTCTCATAGTTTTTGCATAAACAGAGGCTGCTCTTAGGCAGGTAGAAAGAGCCCAAATCCATCTATTTGACTAATCTGAGCTAATTCCCAGTTCTCAATGAACCAGCCTCCTTATGGATTTTTATTAAGTTAACTAAAAGTTGCTGATATTGCTGGAACTTGACAAGCAAATACATCTGAAAATCCACTGATCTACAGTTAGCCTTTGATGTACTAAATGTCATTTCTGTGCTGAATTAAACACAGTTTACATTCAAGTACTGGATATTGTTCATGCCACCACCTCTTGTAGATTTTTCGGTGTTTCATAGGAGACTGTTCCTCTTAAGATCTTTTGTTGTTTGTACAGCTGACTACTTTGAGGTTTACCTGTTCTTAATAGAGCTTTAGATCCTTCTAATGTGTAAAACTGAGTCTTTTTTGCAATCTCTGATAGAAAAAGACACGTGCTTAATGATCAGAAAATCGTGTCAGTCTAGATGTTCTTTTCAAAGGCCTATATGAATTTATACAACAGACAATTTCTAGGTTTTTTGCATTGGTGTATAATTGAAAAGCTCAGTTCTCTAGAACTCTTCTGTGAACAAACCATTTCAGAATTAACCACTATTAATTTCTTTGATATTTGGAAAGCAAGATAGGAGAACAAAGTGGCATGTTATGAGTTCCTAGTAATTTAATGGATTTTGTCTGCTCTTAGCTTTCAAAGTGTCACAATAAGCTTAAATTGGAAATTTGTGGAAGGGAATAATATATCTTCGGCACCTGCAGTGTATGCAGCTTTAGTATCAAGATGCCTAAGAATTGAAAGACCTGTTTATTATGTGATTAACATAATGTCCATGTTTTTCCAATGTGTTACACAGAGGAATAAAGATGGATCCTAAAATGCGGGGCCTTCTTTACTAATGTTTCATTCTATTTATATTCATTATGATTTCCTATTAAACAATCACTTATGTATTTCCTAGTAATGATGCAGCACAATCTGATGATGAAGACAAAATGCAGACACAGCAAACTGACACTGATGGAGGGAGGTTAAAACAGAAAACGTAAGTGCTGTTTTATGTTTTTTCCTTTCCCTAGAAAGAAAAAACAGATTTTATTTTTCTAAGCTGAAGCTTCCCTTCTGACTACTGAACAAGTTACATTTTAAGTAATCACTTTACAAGGATACCTGATTTTACATAAACCTATGGCTCTGTGGTTGAACTGAAGATTGCATGACTGCTGTGAAATTTACTGCTTATTTTAAGAAGCAGTAATGAAAAAAGATGAGATTGCATTTCAAATCAAAATTATTGATTCATAATAGCAAAAAATGAGAATTTTCCATTACTATGTGTTGAAAAAGTGCCCTTGCTTTTAAGGACTCAACTGAAAAAGTTCCTTGGCAAATCTGTAAAGAAAGCAAAGCACCTTGCTGAAGAATATGGTGAACGTGCTGTAAATAAGGTTAAGAGTGTTCGAGATGAAGGTAAGTGACACTCAATCTTTTTTTTTTTAATGGGATAGTTTGTTTATCCTTGTGCTTTTAGGAATCAAAGCTGACAGAGGAACATACACTGCTACATTCTAGCACTGTTCTACAGTTGATGATATGATTTTTTTTTTTTACTTGAAGCTTAGTAGGTGTTTTGAGACAACCAGGTTACAAGGATAAATTCTTGTAAAGTAATCGTTGAGACACCTTTTCGACTAAACCAGCTGAATACTCTGATGTTTTCTAGTGCTGTTACAAAGAGGTTTTGATATCAAAATGTAAACATTTTTGGAAAGTTATTCCAGCAAAGGTAGAATTGGGGGTAATCTTCACTACTTTAGTAAATCAGGTTGTTTTCTGGCAACCAGTGCCGCAATTAGAATTCTCATATAGCTTGAGCTCCTGTTAGATTTCCCAGCTACAATTGAATTCTCCCCTTCTTGTTTCATCAGTGTATCTTACAGACAGACTTCTAGTGCTGCAGCAAGCTGGTGTAACCACAGCCTGAGATCAGTGCCATGGAACTGCTGCACTTCAGTGTCTTGTGTTGCCACTGGCTATTGGCCACAGCTCTTTTGCAATTCTTATGCTTCATGAATAAATCACCAGGCCATTGCAGTGTACTCAGAAGAAACCAGTAGACTCATTTTCAGCACACATTAAACTGACACAAATCACTTAGTGTAGGATTTGCTGAATGCAAGACAGGTGCCAAGAAAGGGGCAGAACAAAAATTGATAGCAGTTCTTATTTTCAGTGTTTGGATTCACTGTAGCCTAAAATTAGTGCAGATGTATTTTTAGAACTTGATGCAATACTATTCTTATTTTGCTTTAAGATCTTAAAATTGCCTCTAGAAATTGTCTAATTCAAGACTAATCTGCTACCAAAAAGCTTACTAACAGATTAAATGGGTGCTGCAATATGTACTGCTGAATTTGTGTTCCTCTTAGTCTTTCACACAGATCAAGATGATCCCTCTTCCAGTGATGATGAAGGGATGCCTTATACAAGACCAGTTAAGTTCAAAGCAGCACATGGCTTCAAGGGACCTTATGATTTTGAACAAATTAAAGTTGTTCAGGATCTCAGTGGAGAGCATATGGTAGGTCTCAAATTCCATCTGTGGTTTTGCTGAATCTGTTCAGCCTGAGATTCAACTTTTCATTCTCATCTACTTGATGACCTCCAAAAATCACTGTCAGGTTTGTTCTCCGTGAAAAACTTCATTCTGGAAAATAATAGTCCGGCAAAAAATGAAAATTTGGTTTGTTTGACCAGATCTTCACGAGGTAAAAAGCCTGTAGATTCCCAGGCATCAGGGGTTCTCCAGAGCTCTCCTTTGAGTTATGGCATGAAGCGGTATTTGGGTTTTTTTGGTTCCTGCAGTTACAAATTCAGGCTGAAATAGGCCATTTTCCACTACCAGAACTGAGCACAGAGCAGCAAGCTTGACCTGCTCAGCAGTAAATAAATTAATCTATTAGACAGATGAACACAAGTATTGAACAGAAATACTTGATAGGTTCTGGAGGCAAAAGTAGGGAGAAGTTAATGGAGTATGTGAATCAGAATGATAAGGAGAGGAGAAACCAGGATAGGATACTTGCAGAGATGCCTGTGGAGAATGAGGCAGAAAAGCTACCTACTCATCACTATTTGAAGTGTGCATGCTTCCCTGTGGAGTCTGGAATACATTCTAGTATTCCTGATTTCCCAAAGTTCTTCTGACAGCAGCTGTCTGGCATTTGAGGCAATCCCCCATCTCTAAGTGTTGGGCTGAGGGTAATGACCTACAGCAGTCAGTGACCGGAGATTTCAAGCTTGTCATCCACAACTGAACTGTCCATTCCTGCTGATAGTTTCCATCATGCCAATATTTGACTTCTTAAACCTAGGAAATTCCTCCAAATTGGTGGCACTTGGGGGAGTCAAATGCCTAGTAACTCTTTATTCAGTAGCACGAGGAAATGGGATAATGCTTGTGTGGTTATGTTTTATTGGCTAGTAACTCTTTGGACTTTGCAATGGAGAAAGAATTGTTATCTTCAGAGGCTTTGCAAAACCCTCATGCCAGTTATGAATATAACAATTCTATGTAGTATCCCTTGTGGTTGCCAGTTGGTGTAACCAATCAGTTTCTACTTTAAAAAAAAATGTGCGAACCTCAAGTGCAGCTACAAGTACTTGTCAGTTCTACAAAAGAAACAGGAGGTTCTGAGTCGCAGACAACTGTGCCAGTCTTACGTGGAATTCTGTGGTAGTGCTGACCTCCTGTAACTCCTCTCCTACAGTTATCTGCCCTGTGGGCTTTTTCTTTCACATTGTCTTTGCACATGTGCTCCACAGTCCACCAGTCTTAGCAATTACTTATCAGTGTTTTGATCTACAGTTTATTTTACTTGTGTTGTCTTGTGTATGTCTAAAATCTTGTCAATTGACTTTGTAGAAAGTCTTTTTGGTACACAGAGAAGCACTTTTTGTGACTTAAACAATCATCTGTTTATTTTGACAGGGTGCTGTTTGGACAATGAAATTTTCTCACTGTGGTCGATTACTGGCATCTGCAGGGCAGGACAACGTAGTAAGGATATGGGTTTTAAAGAATGCCTTTGACTATTTCAATAACATGCGCATGAAGTACAACACGGAAGGTATCTCTATGCATGGCTAGAGTTCTGAAACAGTAGAAATTTTGGGTATTTGGGAACTTGATGTTGACCATGGTGTTTCTGTCTGTGTTCCAGGCCGTGTCTCCCCTTCTCCCTCTCAAGAGAGCCTGAATTCTTCCAAGTCTGATACTGATGCAGGGGTAGGTACACAGGGTATTGGGAGGGGAAGAGATGGGGGATCTGTGCTGGTTTGTAATACCAGTTCTTCATTGTTGCTTTATCCAAACACACATTAAGGAGTTCTTGGCTCGTGTCTTTGAGACACAAACTGTCATATCAATAGATGTCTTCAATCAAATATGTTAATCCCATGTGTAAGGGGTGCAAGCAAGGAAGTCCATCACTGAATTTAAAGCATTACAAAATCTGCATAGCTGTGCTGTGGCCTCCTGCTGGAGGAGCTTGCTGAGTGAATTGCTAAGGGGAAAAACCCTACCTCATTGAACTTCCTGTCTTAGTGTTTTATCTCTGACCATTACTTGTGTGTAACATCTGACTTGATGATGTTTTTGTCAAAGAAGGCCAAAGTGAGCAATGGGATTCTCAGAAACATAATGATACCTGACATATTTAAGTTTTTCACATCCGTGTAGAAAAAAATGGAACATGACTGATGAAAAGTATTCAGACACTCTTACTTGTAGTTTCCAGATACTGTAGTAAACCTTCCCATTAAAATTAATGTATTTAAGGTGGTTTTTTTTCTGTTTTTGGCTTCCAGTAGTGTAAGAAACATGACAAAATCAGGGTTTAAGTGAAGATCTTGGCAGTAGCGTTATTTAGTGTGTGTTGTTTTGGCAGAGTGGGAAGCAGAGAGGCCAGCAATTGTTCTTTAAGTCATGTAAATGAGTGGGCTTGCTAAGCCACACACACCAGGGATGTTGTTTTGAGTGGTTGGGGTTTTTTTGTTTGTGGTTTTTTTGTTTGTTTGTTTGTTTGTTTGTTTTTCTGGAGAGGTTTTGTATAGGAACTTCTAGGGCTTTTTAAAATTATTATTTTACACTTGCTAATTCTGAACTGGTCTCTTAGTAGGAAGTTGTCATTCATGATATGCACTAGAAACTTGGAAACCTGAACTCACAGTTAATATTCTGAAGTGGAATGCAGTTTTCAAGGCTGATATACTTTGTTCCAAAAGCTTATCTTCAGGTGTTTGCTTAAATTGCTGTCAAACTGATGCCACTGAAAAAGAGCTGAAAAATGAAAAATTTAGAACTTATTAATTTTACAATTTGAGGATGATGTTTCACAGCCCATTGTACTTGACATTTACTTTGCTTGTTTATTAGTGCAATATTGTTTATTTTAAAGTAGTAAGAGTTGTTCAAATTGTTATTGTCCTTATACTTTTTTTAATCAGTAAGTGCCTCATTGTAAATTTTTCCAGCTAATATTTGGTAATATTTCTATACATTTCTCTGATAGATTTGCACTGGAGTTGACGAAGACCCAGATGATAAAAATGCCCCGTTTCGTCAACGACCATTTTGCAAATACAAAGGTCATACAGCAGATCTTCTTGATCTTTCCTGGTCTAAAGTAAGGCACCTTAATACAGGCTACACAGTTCTTCTGTGCATTTTCCACTACCATACATTTAAACAGTATTAAATGATCCTTGAAGTTAAGAGAAGTTTTGTAAAGGCACCATTTATTCTAGTTGAAATAGTTGGAATAAAATGAGCAACCTTCTTGGGCTTGTGTAATTAAAAGTTGTCTTAAAAAATAAAAAGAAACAAGCCAATAACAGTTACAGTTGTGTATTCAATAGTGAAAGTAAATTATTTAGAGTGGGAGGATTTTCCATTGAGCTGTGTGATTTCTGTTTTATGGTGTTACTGCTTTTCCTGTCTTCAGTATGCTTTGCTTTTTGTGCAAAGTCTACATGTTCTGAAGTTGCTGAATATATCCATCTATCTTAAAATTAAAGAATTGCCTTGTTTCACATCAGACTTACTCAGATAATTTTCCACATGGGGATGCAGTTGTACTTTTAGGAACACAGTCTGTTTGAAGCATCTCGGGCATCTCTGAAGTCTTGTCATGCCATTTCTTCTCTGAATACTTAGCTACATTCCAAGTATTCATTTTCACTGAGATTCTTCCAGAAAATTTTCTGTGTCTGAGAGTCAGTGTATGGCTCTTAAGGAAAGCACCAATCAGTAATGGTAATTTGGATAAATTTTTTTATCTGAAAAGATAAAATGTTGAATTTCATGGCAGCATAGAAGTTGGTAAGGCTCTACCAATCAAATTGCTTCTGTATTTCCAGTTATTTCTGTGTCTGTTAATAACTGTGGAATTCTCTTGTTTCACAGAATTACTTCTTACTTTCTTCTTCTATGGATAAAACTGTCAGATTATGGCACATATCAAGAAGAGAATGTCTTTGCTGTTTCCAGCATATAGACTTTGTCACTGCTATAGCTTTCCATCCAAGGGTAAGTGTAACTGCCCTCCTACTTCTCGAGAGGTAGAATTTAAAATTATAACATTCCACTCCTTTTTTTTTTTTTTGAGTTTTTAAAAAATATGATTGAATAATAGAGTTTGTGCACTTTAAAAATATGCCTACTGGATAATATTCCAGAACTTTGTGTTCATCTTCACTGAAATTCACCGGGACTGTCCATGGGGTTTAACCATGTGTACATGTGAAGTGGAAAGTGAATTGTCTTTTGGCTGTACCATCACAGCTGGTATAGTGTAGAGTAACTTTGTGAAAAATTAGAATCTCCAATGAGGGATATTGTGATTAAATTTTTGTGGAAAAAAAATCATAATAAAATTGAACAGATTGTCCAGAGACCACACTTGGGAATTTTTAAAACTTGACAGGATGTAACCCACTACAGCCTGATTAAACTTTTGGAACTGTCCTTGCTACAAGCAGGGGAGGTGGATCAGAGACCTCCAGAGATTCCTTTCATCTTATTTTTTATAATTTTTTAAAAATACTGTAATCAAGCTTCCTAATATTAATAAAACTGAAGTGGAAGAACAGTGTTTGTCAGTGTTCCCTAAACATACAGAACTAGTAGATGTATGGCAAACTGTGGAAAGAGCTTTCAGCTCCTGGCAAGGTGAGTGTTGAGAAAGTAGAAACTACCTGTGCTAACAGTGAGCAATTTTCTAACCTGAGGTATAACTGCGTGTGTGTAATCTTGTCAAAAACCTGTAAGAATTTGAATTCCATTTGCCACAAATTTCTTAAACATTATAATCAGCTCATCTGAGGGCTCTTATTTGGGAAATTCTGTAGAGAAGCTGTTTGGAAAGGGGGGTGGGAAGGTTTTAAGGAAGGCAGAGACATACTCCTAGCACAAGCGGAGATTAAACCTTGTGTGTGTTCTCAGGATGATAGGTACTTCTTAAGTGGTTCATTGGATGGAAAACTCCGACTCTGGAACATTCCTGACAAAAAAGTGGCATTATGGAATGAAGTAGATGGGCAGACAAAATTGATTACAGCTGCCAACTTCTGTCAGAACGGCAAATACGCAGTCATAGGCACCTACGATGGAAGATGCATCTTTTATGACACAGAGGTAAAAACTTTGAGACTGGATTTTTTAATGTTAAATAACAAAGAGATTTAGAAGTCATGGTTATTTAAATATCAAGAAACAAACCTGTTAGAGCTTGAAGCAAACCAACGTTTTTACAGAATTTTTTTCAAATTGGGACACATTTTAATATCTTTTCAGCACTTGAAGTACCACACACAAATACACGTGCGTTCTACCAGAGGTCGAAATAGAGTTGGAAGAAAAATCACTGGCATTGAACCTTTGCCAGGAGAAAATAAGGTACTGTCTTTCATTGCAACTTTGGCCCAGTACTGAAATTCTTATATTTGTATCTAATGCTTCGTAAGTTTGTGCCGAATCTTTTAACACTACTAAAATGAGCCCTACTCTTTGCGGATTTAGGCTAATACAATACTAAGTAGTGGTAAAATAGAATATATATTCTTTTAATGACATTATGCTCTGATTAATGTGCAGGTGAAAAAATGGTTACAGATGACTAATTGTTTCCACTCCTAAATTTATTTTTTTCTTTTCTAGATACTAGTGACATCAAATGATTCCAGAATCAGGTTATATGACCTAAGAGATCTGTCTCTATCTATGAAGTACAAAGGTTATGTCAACAGCAGCAGCCAAATCAAAGCTAGCTTTAGGTAAGACAGTATTGTAACAATGGAGTTGTTAGATTTGGGAAATGCTATGGCTGAAGTCCCAAGGGTTTTGTTTCAATAATCTGCATTGGCTTGAAACTGAGCCTCTGAAATGTCACTTGGCTCAGAATGCAAAGGTGAAAAAAGGCTCTGGTCAAGATTGATGAGCTGGGAGCTCCTGTGGATGAGTGAATGCTGTTGCATCCTGTGGACAGTATGATGTGTGTCCATTACTATTGCTGTGAGTCCAGGAACTGTGCTAGAACTGAGGTTGGAAATGACCTTGGGAGATCATCTTGCTCAGCCCCCCTGCTCCAGATAGATTTCCCAGATTAAATCATCTCTACTTACTGGGCTGTAGCCCAGTTAGTTTCAGAGTTGAGAGATGCAGAGCTACTGTAATCCATGCTTGAGCAGCTAAGAAAAGTAATGTTTTTCCTCCTTTAAATCTTTAGCCATGACTTTACCTATATTGTAAGTGGTTCAGAAGATAAATATGTCTACGTTTGGAGTACATACCATGACCTGAGCAAATTTACATCTGTAAGAAGAGACCGAAATGACTTCTGGGAAGGCGTTAAAGGTAAAAATGAGCTTTTGATCTTTGTTTTATTGAAGCTCTTATGATTTGAAAATTGCAATATTTTATTTGCTATGCATTTAGTTTGAACAAATTCTTAGCAGAATGCATGGTAATTGGTGGCCTGTCAGGAATCCTTGTTCATAGGGGACTCTCTTTGGGATGGCAAGAGACAGAGTAGCTTAGAGTTTGTCCAGCTTCAGTAAGAGATTCGGAATTAATGTAATGTTTTGCTGGCTGATTGTAGAAATCAAAATAATTATCAACCCATAATCCTTTATGGAAAAGTGACTTTGAAAACAAATGCAAGCTTTTTCTCTTCATAGTAGGCTAAAAACCGAAACGGGTGGGGAAAAAAGCAGCTCTTTTATCTCCTCCACATACACACAGTTTTTGGGAAATGTGGGGTCATGGTTATATCAAATGTGTTTTGGACCTCTTGCCAGTTAGTTTTGGGCACTTAGAGCATCTTCTGAAATCCCTAAGATTATAGAACAATGACAATTGTTCCTTGAATTCTGAGTTTACCTGATGCCACTAGCACTGAGATTCTTGGATATTTACTAGAACTTATGCCTGCTATTCTTGTAAAACTAACAAATTCTTGAAACAAGGTAATCAAAATTGGATTGTCTTTCTGAAGCGCACAATGCAGTCGTCACCTCTGCGATCTTTGCTCCAAATCCTGGTTTGATGGTGTCACTGGAAACTTCTGAAAAGCAAGAAGCTGAAAGTAAGGGAGAAGATTGTGAGATATCAGACACCATACCCTCTGGTAGGTGTTTTAAGATAAGCTCTGCTTGGTACCATGGCATGAGCAGGAAAGTATTATGAATACTTTTGATCTGGGTGGGGGGTTTCTTGAGAAGAAAAGTGCTTCCAGTGGCATGGGTATATATTCCAACTTAGCATTCCACCTTGAACATTTTGGCAGCTGTTGTGTTTTTAAAAGCTGAGGATGTGAGATGAGGGGTACAGTTGCCATCTTAAGTACTTTAGGATTATTCCTTTTAAATTGGAGGTGGAGCTGCACCAACCATTAATGAAAAGGTTTCTTTCCTAGAAATGCAGATGTTTCTTGGAGTATTGGCTAGAAATCAGGAATATAATTAAGGAAGAAGGGTATCACAGTGCTGTCATATATTTTAATGAGAGCTTGATTTCTGTATATATTTTTTTAATGAACTAACAGTTTATTCTCTTTCCTGTTAAGGAGCTTTGAAGACAGATCACACGGAAGTGCTTTTATCAGCTGACTTTACTGGAGCAATTAAAGTCTTCATTAACAAAAAGAAATATGTATCTTAGTTGGTTTGCAACTGACAGCATAAAGCTATGGTACTGTGGGATTAAAATTCCATAAATAATACAGGCAAAAGCAAAGTATCTAATATAATAATGTTACAGGCTGATTTATTTTTAAATCTTTATTTTAAGGCTACTCAAATATTGGATCCTTGGAAAGCAGTGTGCCTATTAACACCTGGGCTTGTAGGATAGAAAGGAATGTATAAGAATAATCCAGCCAAACATTAGACTCTAAATTTTCTACAAGCAGTTGTTTTGCAATGTCATTGTGAACCTGCATAGGTTTCTGCACAAAAACATACTCGCACATGTGTGTGCCTTTTGGTTATATGCACGAATTGGAACCTGTATCAAAAGCATTTTAGTGGTGCTTATGGCCACTAGATGTCAGGAATGCAGATGGGAAGGGAAGGCTGGAAAAATGCTCAATAATGTAGTTTGATCTTTGCACAAAATTCCATTTGAGAAAGATCTTGAATTTGTAGTAGCTAATATTCAGTGGTTTAAGTTATGCAAGTTTTTGATGGGTCAGCAACCACATGTAAATGTTTTTATAAATTTCTCAACTTCAGGACATGAAAATTTTTTTGTTGTCTTTTAATTGTTGTGGACTTTAGATTCCTTTCTTATATATAATTTTTTCCACACTGGAGCACAATACTTGTGTAAAGAATTCTCTCATTCCTTGTCTACAGGCACGAGGATATATTCACCTTCCAGATAAAATTAAGCTGCATTAGGAAGTTCTTATATTTTACAACTACGTAAAATAAACTGTTTACATTTTTTAAGCATTGTAGCTTAAAGTTTTAAGTTCTTCTTGTTTGTTTAGTGCCACTGAATTTTCAAAGTCTTTGTAAATATTCATATAAAACACCTATGAAGTAACATTCTGGGTATCATAACCCATGAAATGTTATTGATGGTCAGATGTTTCAGAGAACAAATGTATCATTAAACTTGGTCACACACTTGGAAATTGTTGCTTCTTTTCCATTTTGATTCATTAATTTGCCTTTTATCTAAGTAGTTTTGGCCTGTTTCTGAGATCATTGATCCTGCAAGCACTTACCTTCTGAGTTCTACTTTTCCTGATCTTGTCACACCTTTCTTTCTGAAAGAATGGGGAATGGAGTACTGCAACTGGATATTAAGCAAAATTAAGAATAATTATATGATAGTTTAGCATGAGGAGGACACTGCAAAAGTGTGTACAGAATCCTCTCCTTCCCATTAACAGAAGAATGAAGACATGGAAAGGCGGGAAGTGAGTCTCACTCATATTTTAATTATTTTCTGCTCAGGTGAATTTGGCTATGACTTTGTAGAGAATTGTCTTGGACAAGAAAGGCAGTTGCAAGGGGTGTATCATCAGTCAAAATAAATACAAGAATGGTACACACAGTATAAAAAATCATCTTCAGTTAACACAGTTGAGTGAGCTTGACTCAGAGTTGAAAATACGTGCATGGATGAAACAAGTGAAACTCTCTCAAGGTTCTTTTGTTACTTTGAGCTCCACTGAGTTGACAGAAGTGAGGATGTGGCATAAGAAGACACTTGGTTTATGACTCCAAAAATCAGTTTCTATAATATATGCAATATCTGTGTAGAAGACTGTAACTGACTGAGATTTCTGTGAGCTGTTCCCAAACACTTCTAGGGTTTGTTATAGATGTTCTACATATTTATTGATTAATACAAGTTAAGAAGCTGCTTTGTGCAGTACAAGTGCCATCCTTTTCCTTACAGGTACCTTAATTCCAGAGTCTTGGCACATTGTGGCCTTCCTGTCTCTGAAACTAAAAGGCCAGGCTGGAGGAAGAGGCATATGGGCTTAGCACTGGGGGTTTGGGGTATGCTTTTTTGTGTGTGTGTGCTGCTGTTCCATTCCTGCTTTTCCCATATTATAGTTAAAATAATAAATGCAAAAATTAGGGATGAGTAGTAGCAGAAGGGAGCTCTTATTAGCTGCTAAGAAATACACAGAAGAGGATAGGTCAAACCCAGCTTTGAGTGACTGAAGACCTGGCTGCTGTCAACATGCAGTGTTGGAGGTACATGTGGGCTTTGGGAGAAATTCCTGCAACATGAATGGCCTGCATTTTGGCGGTTGTTTTTCATGTTCTATGCAAAGTCTCCTCTGTAATCTCTTAATGATCTGAATGGTTTTGGTTTTTTTTTCGATGTGACTACTTTGGAGATATAAGTTGAACTGTTAGTTTTGCGTATTAGCTGCCAGAAACTCTATTAAGATGTTGCATTGGACCTGTTAAGTATTCAGGTGATTGTAAAAAAAGGGGTATTGCTTTCATTATCCAGGCAGTAAACAAAGCTGATCTTGAGGAAGACTGACTTCCATTTATCTTGATGTTTAGCTTTTCAGCACTCACAGTTCTGGTGTTCCCCTGCATTGATCTAGTATTCTCAATGCTTTTTCCCCAGTTGAACTGTTCTGCTCATTTGTAATGGTTCAGAAATCAGTGCCTCTTTCCTTCTCCTTCCGAAAGTTGTGTCAGTTAAGTGCTATTCCAGTCTTAGTGGTGATGTGTCCTGTCTGATCTCGGCCACTGCTGGGTCTGGAGGCTTCTCTGGTACCTTATGCACTGGATTCTGCTTTCATCCAGAGCCTCCAAGTTCTCCTTGCAGGTAAATGTTAAGTTGCAGGTAAATGGCAGTTTCTCTGCTGAGCCTGTTGGGTTCAGTCAAGTGCCTTCACTGTCTGTACATCAGGGCGTGCCCTTGCACTGCAGTGATGTTCCTGGAGCACAAGCACAGCATGGATGGAGATCTGTCGAAATAAAACACTTCTCTTCGTGCAGGAGTGTTCCTCTCTCTGGACTGTTTTTTTCAGGGGCCTACTTAACAATAACTGTTAAAGAACAAAAGGTTGACATCCATGGCATCAAAATTCTGCTTCCAGAAAGTGAGAATTCCCAGGAGGCAAAGTGCGAAATTGCCATTGCAGAGGAACCTTGGTGCAGGAAATGTGAATTAACCCAGTCACTTCCCAAGAATCAATAAAATGAGCTGATTGGAGTGTCACAGATCTTCAGCACCTCATTTCTGCTGTAGCTGGCTCCTGGCAGCTGGTTCTGGCAGTGAGTGGCTGTGGGTGGAAACAAAGCTGTGTCTCTGCTACCTTTGTCTCTTTCAGAGCTGGCCACCAAGCCCCGTGCACGTGCAGAGGGACAAAAATAACAGATTGAGTAGACGAATCATGCTAAAATTTGATTTCTAGGTGCTGCACAAGTCATGTTTTCCCAAGTTAAAAAGGGGAGGGGTGTCTTCGTTTCTTTTGGTTGGTGAGATTATTCTGGGTTTTGTTTCTTTAACTGAAAGCAATGCTGAACTCTGCGGCTGGCGTGATGCTAACACTGTTAAGCCATAGGCATGGCAGAATCGATTCATCAGTCACAGAAGGCCACTATGCTTTTTTTGCCTGTCATTAGCAATTTGCTGAACACATGTTGGAAAATGGCCACTCTTCAAATGATCCAAAGTGAACCTGTGAGTTTAAGGAATGTTAAGCTGTTAACCTTTTGAGCCAAACTTGCCTGCTGCTTCTGGCTGGAATATCAGCAATGCAAATTTTTTGGTGTTTTATCAGTGTCTGTTTGCTAAGTGTTTTCTCTAGTTCCATATATGATAGATACCTTGCTTGTTTAAGAACTGCTTATAAGCACATTGCTTCATTTTGTGAAAGTGGGAACAAACTGGAAGGCTGTTGGGAACTGTTGACTGGTTCTGAGGATGTGCTGCTGGAGTCAGGAATCTATGTTCTTTATGCTGATGTCTATAGCTGCTACTTTTGCTTTCCTAATTTTTAGTATTTTGCTAACAGTATTGGTCTCCTGCCAAGATGCAGTGGAGGCTTTTCAGTTCACATGGTTAGAAACTGGTTATTTTTTCCTGTATGTGCTTTTGAGATGGTGCTTCAGGCTTTTGTGTGGAATTCTGCTCAGACTATAATGCTTAGTAAATGGAGCATGAAAAACGAGTGAAGCCAAGTGCTATGTACAGAACAACACACAAAAGGCTGTTCAGAAAGGAAGATGAGTACTTGTTTAAGCATGTGGGTAAATTTGTCTTTGACTGCAGTAAATGATGAGTACATGTTTAGAGCAGGGCCAGAAAGTTTTTTCCTCCCACTAACTGTTAACTCCTTTGATTTTTGTAGGGTTCATGCATAAATTTAAACCTATTCTATAGTACTCTCCTGAATAAAGGCTGGTATTATATTATGGTGATTAACAGAACAGCTTGTTACAGAACCACACGTTACTCAAGGTCCAGGGAGTCCTCTGGAGCTCTAGTCCAATCCGCTCTGCTTGCCCAGGTCAGAGCAAGTTGCACAGGCCTTTTAGTATCTCCAGGGATGGACACTACAGTTTCCCTAGGTAACCTGTCCTAGTATGTGACCAGCCTCACAGTAAGTGTTTCCTTGTTGTCTTCTATTCTTCTTCCACTTACTTCCTCTGTTTGCATATCTAAATGTCCCAATGTAATTTTTGTCTTCTTAGACCTACTGGGCTTTGCGTAGTTCAATTTGTGCCTAAGGTTTTCAACAGACTCTGTTTTTATGGAAGTAACTGCTACTTCCTTTTGCTGTCTGAAAACATAATTAAGAGCAGTAACCAAGTAAGAAAATTTGAAAGGGTGAGAGATTATTTTATTGGCCTGTGCAGTACTTGACTCTGCAGAGCATATTGTGAAATAGATTTATTTGAGCAATGGTGACCCCCCCTTATACTGTTTTTTGGTTGGGCTCACATATCTATACAAGGAGACAAACATCAGAGAGTTTTTTCTTCTGCCTTTTCACAGAGTTGTCATGAAAAATACTGGGCTGAGATGAGGAAGCACTGGCATTTTGACCTAAGGGGGGATGTCCAGCAGCTGTGTGTATCCACCTCTTAATTGCTGTATTCTTTGTCCAAGCTAGAGAGTTGCTCATGGGAGTTGTGTGAGATGTTAATAATCCTCTTGTGTGTGACAGTTACTGTAGATGATCTTTAGAGCCTTCAAGCAGAGGAAGATAAATGGGGGAGTGCTCATAAGGTGGATGTTGCTGTGTTACAGTAGAGTTCTATAGCTTAAACTGAACCCTATGCTTTCCTTCCATCACTCCCATCTGATTAGTTGTACTCCAGGATGCAGAAGAGAGGGGCAACAGCTCAGGGGCATCATCACTGTGCAGTGCTGGACTCCCCAGTACACAGAGAGACATGGATATGCTGGAGAGAGTCCAGCAAAGGACTAGTCAGGTTATGGAGAGCTTGAGAGAGCTGGGTCTGTTCACCCTGGGAAGAGCCGTCTCGGGGGATCTTGCCCATGTGTAAAAATTCCTGACCAGGTAAATGTTGGAGACTTCCTGGTGGTATCCAGTGGAAGGACAAGTGGCCATGGGCACAAATGAGGTATAGGAAATTCCTATGTTTAAATAAACATTTAAAAAGTGTTGGGTTGGGGTTTTTTTTTCGTCAGAGTAGTAAAACACTAGAACAGATTCAAATATCTGTCTCTTGAAGTGTTGCAAATTTACCAGAAATTGTTCTTGCCCTTTCTCCCTGGGGTTAGGGGTGGAGCCTGCAGGGGCAGTGAGGCAGCCAAGGCACTGCTGTCACTGTTGTGTGTGACCACGTTCATGCTGTGCTGGTGCAGGCAGCAGCTCTGCAGTTGCTGTCAGTGCTCTCCACTTGTACAGTGAGACCAGTGCTGGCCCTCACCAACAACCACGTCTTGACCTCTCTCCCTGCCACTGTCTGGGTGTGCAGAATGCATGGAGTGAGGAGGTTTTATCTCTGCTCAGTTCTCTGGCAGAAGAAAAAAAGCCACGTATGAAAAATGAAGAAGAGGGGATTTAGAGACAGATGGAATCGCTATTAATCTGAAGGAGCTGAAGGAGGTGAACAAGGAGTACAGCAGCCCTGGCACGAAGGGCAGCAGTGTGTGATCCTGCAGAGCTGAATGCTCACCCAGAGGGTGCCCTTCCTGGGAAAGGCAGTGCTTGGATTTGGCCTTCCTCCCATCCCCAGGACCTGTGCCCGTGCCATCCAGGGCAAGTCAGCAAAGGGCAGCCCTTTAACGCCAGGACCTTGCAGCCTAAGGAGCAGTTTCTTGCTGTACTGCTGGGGCATGCTCCCGTCACAGGCCTGGAGAAGCCAACAAGTTGCTGCTTAATGACAGTGCCATTGACAGCTCTAGCAAATGGGTGACAGGGTGTGTGGCTCCCAGGGAGGAACAGCCATAGCTGTGGTGTCTGACCAGCTGCTCTTGCCATACAGTGTTTGTATCTCCTGAGATTTCCCAGATTTCCCCTGGGCACACCAGCAGTGCTGGCTGGGTGTGTGTGCAGCTGAGGAGCGATGTCTGATCAAGATACCCAAGTACTTCATTTGTCCCTTGCTTTGACACGAGGCACAAGCTGCACAAAAATTGTTGCTTAAGGAGTTCTTCATGTGTGGAGCTGGGGCAGTCTGTCTTGGCTTTGCTATCAAGAGAGATGAGTGTGCAGATGTCATTCTAAGGCCACTTTCTGGTTTGTTTGGTTGTTTTTTTTTTAATTTTGAAGCACTTGAAATACATTCAAACATCACAGCTGTATCTCACAGGAATTTTGAAGCTGGGAAATGGAAGATGTAATGGCATTCATAATCCTCCTCCTGCCCAGCAAAAAAAGCACATCTGGATATGGGTAACTGAGTCCGGCAGATTCCCTGCAGGAATGCAGGACCCTCTCCAATGCAGTGAAGCACTTGGTTAATCACGTGCTTAAATTTACCACATAGGTAAGTGTTTTTCTGGGACAGGCTCATGTGCAGGTGATAGAAAGGCCCACAGATAACCACTGAAAGCAGTGAAAAATTGGATTATTGGCTGATAATATTTAGTGCCTTTTATCTTGGATGGCTTCAGAAATTAAATCCTAAGCGTGCCACTAACCCTTCAGCACCTTTGGGAGGTTTGCAGAGCCACTGCAGGGGTCCCCTATATATGGTTCCAGACCTTATGTCAGCATCAGCTGCACTGACAGGTATCTGTCAAAAAAAAAAAGATTCTTCCGTAGTGCATCTTCTGTGCTATAGCGCTAATGGTAAGTGGGAAGGATACCACTAGCAGTCTAATGTGATGGCCTCTGCAAATTTTCTCTTCCGGTAGTCTGTGCTGTGCAGCAGAGCTGGGGAGGAGGTGTGGCAGGAGAGCTGTTTTGCCCAGGTTGGCTGCACCTTCCAGTGTGTATCCTCACTGGGAACTACAAGTTGCTGCTGCTCACCCTCTGATCAGTCAGGCAGGTGTGGGATCAAAATGACATTGGGGACATCAAGGTTGTAGTCTCAACAAAGAGACAAGAGGTGAAAATGTTAGCACATTTGAGTCTGTGAGTTCCCCATGGCAGACTGAGTTGGAGAAAGTTTAGTTATCTGAGGCAGTGCAACTCCTCAGCACTTCTAGAATGCCCCTGCGTGTCCTTGGGTGCCTTTCTTATGCTGGTAAACCATTACTGGCCTTCCTTGCCTGTGAAAAAGGAGATGAAAACTACAGTCCTTGCAGCCCTGGGTTTGTCACAGCAGTGCTGTGGCTGCTGTTGTCTTGCCTTAACACTTCTTGTGCTTGAGACTCTTACCCGGATGTTTAGTCTGCCAGAGAGGGAGTCACAGCTTTCTGCAGGTTGTTTTCATGTGATGTGTCCTTCCCTTTGCTTTTATTTTCCTTTTCATGCTTTGCTTCAAAAAAACAGCCTCACTGTTCATTGGTCTTCCCTGGCTGCTGTGCTCAGGTCGGTGGGATGCTGATGGGCAGCTCTTTGGATGCTGGCACTGAACCAGGCTTGTAATCTTAGTAGAAGCCTTTTGCTTCTGTCTGGATAAAAAATGGAGTGTGTGCTTTAGGGAGGGTTTTATTTCTTGTCAAGTGACCATCACTGCACTCTCCTCCCCAGACAAACACTCTGGTTCTCAGGGCTGTTCCTAATGTAGCAAACGGGAGGCAGAAGTGGCTCTGCCACAGGTGTTGACCCCAGTCATTGGTGTGGGCTCTCCTGCAGTGCCCAACCTCCTCTGAGGAGCCACAGGGGCCAGGGGCTCTCCCCAGCAGCTAGAATGAACAGGTCTACCCTCACTCTGTGGCAAGCATTGTTGTGTTACCTGTCCTTTCATGGCCAGGTGAAGGAGACCTAATAATTTTATTTGCCAGTTTGCTGCAGGGGTGTCACTGGAGCTGTGCTGTGAGGATTTGAAGTGGTTGATAAAATCTCTCGAGAAGGTTCATGGGTGTGGGTATAAGGAAGTGAACCTCACTGGGCTGCCACTGGAATTGCGCATTACAATGCTTTTCATTTAACTTAGATTTGGAAAAGCTTCATGTTTGTAAGAATACAAGTTCTTTAACTCGTCAACTTTTTCTGTCCCACATGTAATAGATATTTGATCATTAACAATAAAATATCAGATTTGTTTTGCCTCTGGTGTAAAAAATCGGAGCCGTGTTTCATATTAAATGGTGACTGCCACCCCTTCAATGAACTGCTAAAAAGCAGAACAATAACTGGCTTGCATGCTTTAGGAGTCACAAATAACATTTTGAATGGTTTGGATCATAACAGCTGTATTCATTACCCCCTACAGATTGGCTCTCATAATCAAAACTATTTCTCTGTATGTTGTGTGACTTATGGCATGCCTGTAATTCCAGTGAGATCCTTGGAGGTAGTATTTAATCAGTCATTTGGCACAATGTGTGTAAATTCCTCAAGCGTATGACTATATGGCAACTTAATTCAGTGTCTTGCTGTGAAGACAACACAAAATAAGTAAAAAAAAAATTTTAAAGGCTTTAATGAACAAAACAAAGGCTCTGTATTGTAATTTCAAAGTCACCATCCTTAAAACAAGTGCACAATGACAAAGTAATGAGGAGTAGGAATTCAGTCCTAAGGACCCTTCTTTTCATATCCTTACTTCTTGGTTTTGCAGCTGGGCAAGCAAATGTGATCATGGCCTCTGTAATCAAAGCACTTTCCTATAGCAAACTCTATAGGTTGGATATTTTCTCATTTAAACCCAGCTGGCAGCTCAGCTGCACACAGCTGTTCCATCCCTTCCCCCCAGTGGGAGGTGGGGGAAGAATCAGAAGGGTATAAGTGAGGAAACTAAAGACAGTTTAATAGGTAAAGCAAAAGTCACTCACACAGGCAAAGCAAAACAAGGAATTCATTCACAGCTTCCCAGGGCAGACAGGTGTTCAGCCATCTCCAGGACAGCAGAGCTCCGTCATGAGTGCTGGTGCCTTGGGAAGACACTCTGAATGTCCCTGCTTCCTTCTTCTGACCCAGCTTTATACTAGTCGTCTGATGCCATATGGTGTGGGATGTCCCTTGAGTCAGTTGGGCTGAGCTGTCCTGGCTGTGTCCCTTCCAAACTCCTTGATGCACCCCCAGCACTTATTGGGCGGGGTGAGGAACAGAAAAGCTCTTGCCTTGACTTTGTGTCAACGCTGTTCAGCCGTAAGGAAAACATCCCCAATTATCAACACAGTTTCGAGCACAAATCGAAAACACAGCCCGCTACCGAGGAGAAAAATAACTTTAATGCAGTACAGAGATGCTCAGTAGAAAGGTCTTGTCCTGGATCCAGCTTAGCCTTACAGGAACATCTAGTACAGCAGGGAGATCACCAGCCCAAGCGGACCCTTGCCCCATTCGGCACCGAGTAATGTTGTCCTCCGCCGGGTCATATTGTTCTAAATGCCCAGCCCTTTCAGCCGGAGGCTGCTGCCCTCGGGTGAGCCCCGGCAGGCCCTGCCCTTGCTGGGCCCACCGCTGCTGCATCTCCGGAGTCCCACCGCGAGCATCCCCTGCCGTGGCGGCGGCGCACGGTCTGGCCGTGCCCGGCCGAGGCACCAGGGGTGTCCGGGTGCCGGGGCGGGGTTCGGAGCACCTGCGGCGGGGGCAAATCGGGGCGGGGCGAGCAGGGACCCCCCCCCCGGCCCCGCCCCGCGGCTCCGCCCGCCGCGGCCAGGCCGCGCCCGCCCGGCGGCAGCGAGGGAGAGCAAAAGGGAGGCTCAGGCTCGGCGCAGACAATGTCGCCATGTCGGAAGTGAGGAAGTTCACGAAGAGGCTCAGCAAGCCGGGCACGGCGGCCGAGCTGCGGCAGAGCGTCTCGGAGGCGGTGCGCAGCTCCTTCGTCCTGGTGAGCGCGGGCAGCGCCCGGGAGGGGCCGCGTCCGGGTCCCGCTCGGCGATGGGCGGCAGCGGGAGGAGCCCAGCAGTGCTGGGAAGGGGCAGAGCTGGGCAGGGGATGCGCCGAGAGCGGGGAGAGGAAGAGGAGGGGGCTGGAGAAGGCCTGGAGAAAGGGCAGAGCTGGGTCGGGGCTGGGCAGAGCGAGGGATGCGCAGGGCGCGGCGGGGTAAATGATGGGGAGGGCGCGGCTGGGCAAGGCAGGAGATGGGTATCCCTCTTTGGGATGCCGTCCACGTGTGTTGTGCCGTGCCGTCCCGCTGGCCTGCCCACCTGCCCTTTGAGCGCTCAGAGCCAAGAAGATCGCAGGGGAGCGGCGCTTCATCCTAGCGTGCGTTGGTGCTGGAGTGGTGGTAGCAGGAATGAACGGGAACCTGTGGGTGCGGGGCACTGAGCAAACAGGTAGCGGAGTAACAGGGTGCAGCCAGTGTGAAACCCTCACATGGATAGGGCAGGACTGAAGGGCACGACCTGGCAAGGTGAGAGGCACAGGCACTGGCGTAGCCGGGAGCCCGATATATCCCGGGAATCGCGCTCAAATGTCTAGGGTGAAAGTCACGTGCGTTATCAGATGCGTTTCATCCCGGCATGTGGGATGCTGAAGCAGGTTATCTTTGTTGTGCTCACAGCTGTGCAAACGGTAGTGCTGTGCCTTGGGAGGATGCTGGGGTCAGCTCACAGCTTCCCGGGGCTTTGTTGGATGTGTTTCACTGGTGTTCATTGAATTACTGTAGCGTGTAATCAACTTTGACCTTGGCTTTGATGGAAGAAAGGTTAGTCAATGGGATATGCAGAAAGTGAGGTACAAGTTCAGCAAATAATTAGTATTATTTCTCTACTATTAGACTGAATGGCATTTGCTGTTAAATAAATTGAGAGGTTTGAACATTTAAAAACAGAATTTTCTTGTAAATTTACAGATTTCTAAGCCTGAAAAAAAAAAGCCATGGTGATAATCCAGCCTGATTTCCTGGTGCTAGTTTTTGCTTCCGGTGTGCGATTGTTCGGGGATCCTTATGGGGTTCCATGTGATTTGCTTTCCCTCTTTCATCAACAGTACACAGGAACAAAGGCTTTGTACAAGCTGATGGAACTTTTCATTAAAAATAAAATTGCATCTTTAGGACCAGAAGAGCTTTGGTATCCTAGAGGCAAGCGATTATGTGACACCTGTGTCAGGTTCCTTCTCTCAGAAAGGGAAGAGGTGGGTGGGACTGCAGATGAAGATAAATAAGATGTTGACAGGAACCCTAAGAAGCCATCAGAGTCCAGCATCCGTCAGGCAGACGCTCTTTTTCTGATCTTCTCTAGGGTTTCATTGCCCACACTGTTCCCACTAACTTCTCTCTCTTTCTGGCAGGCAAATCCCCAGAGCTGCTGTGCTGCCTCATGTGTTTGCAGTCAAGCACCAGAGGAGGGTGAGGGCAGGTGTTTCTGATCCCTAGGTCCTGGCAGATTTTCCTGCTTTTGACAGTTCAGCAGCAACGGATAAATCCCAGCACTTCTGCATCACTAGGAAGAGCCATAAGACACTGCAGTGATCAAGGAGTGGGGAAGGAGGTGGCATGAGCTTATAAGACTGTCTCAGATGGCATTCTGACCTTCCTCAGTGATTAAGGATGAGGTTTGCTCCAGCAAAAAGCTGGCTCCTCTCTATCTACTGGTTTGTTGTTCTTGTGAGGAAGGGGTGTCTGTGCACTGGTGTGCTGGCTGTTGGGAGGGTACAGAGAGGATCCTGGGAAATGATGGTGGGGAGTGGTGGAGCAAGGGCAAGACTGAGAAGTCATAGTTTCTCATCCTGTTCCCAAGGTGAGTCTCAGTTTTGGTGCTGATGGTGCTGGGCAGCTGCAGAGCATTGTGTGAGTATCTCCCCATCCCGTCTACCCTCTCCTTGCCACAGGCAGTGTGGGGGAGATGGAAGGGCCCAGCATCAGGACTGTGCCAGCAAGCTGTGATCCCAGCTGTGCCTCACCCTGGGGCAGTACTGAGCTCACCAGTGCCTCTGGGAAGCAGGGAGTGGCCAGTGGGTACACAGGGAATCGGAGTTGGTGTTTGATAACTGGATGGAGCAGGCTGACAGCAAGTGATGCACTGTGTCCCAGGATGTCAGGAGCTGGGACTTTCTGAAGCAGATTGGAGTTGCACTGGAGCCTTTGCCTGGCAGGATCCCATCCTCTTCCTGCATCCTGAACACAGCAGGTGTTGAGTCAATAAAAAGCATGTGAATAGTTTAATACTCCGTCGGTCATCCTGTCAGGTGCCTTGGCTGTCTGCTTGCCTTGGGGCAGCTGTAGCTGAAAGCAGAGGTGTCTCTGGTGGTGAGCATGAAGGAGATGAAGGGGTGGTGAGCAGAACTAATGCTGCAGGTAGCAGAGCACACACCTTCATCCTCAGGAGGAGTGGGCACTATGGGGGTCTTTCAGTGTGTTGGTTGAGCTCAGCACTTTTGGGCATTCAGGGCACTCCTTGAGACAAGGAACTGTTTAGAGTAAGAAGCTATTTGTAGTCAGTGAATGAAATGCTTGTAAATAAAAACATCTCAGTGAGGAAAGCTTTTAACATCATGGAAGTGGTCAGCTTGTACAGAGGCACAATTTGTGTGTTAAAGGAGACGTGTCTCCAGCCAGGAGTGCTGTGTCCGGCCCGAGAGAGTGCGATGTCTGGTACAGTGTGGTTACAAAACTGCTGTCCTGCAGGTGCAGTGAAGCCCACGCCATCTTATTTCTGTTCCTGTTTTTTTATTTATGCCTGTCTAGTGCAAGGAGAATATTTATGTTGTTGACTTTGGCAGGGCTTTGTTCCTTTGTGCTTGTGAAAGGGAAGCATTGGATATGGTGGCAGTTGGCAGTGAGGGGAGGTTGTCCCTTTCCAAGGTGTCCTGGAGTACCTGTGTCCACCCACTGCCCTTTGGACCAGCTGCTAGGATGCAGTCAGTGCTGTTCTTGTTGGGGTAAGCAGAGCTGTAACCTGGAGCTGCAGCAGGGAAAGTAAGCATAGGCTTACTTTTCCTCCCTGTGGTAGGGAGCTCGGGGATGCTTTGGGCCCTGTGGGAAGCATGGGGAAGGATGGAGTGCGGTTTACTTGGGGCTCTTGTTCCCTCTTACTCTGCTGCTGTTCCCAGCATCCCGGCTGTCATTCTGGCCTTGCATCTCGTTCACAGACAGGCTGTGTAGAGGAGATCTTGGCAGGGAGGAAGAGTTCAGCAGGAATCCCTTGAAAGCAGGCACAGCCCCACAGAGCAGTGTTGGAAGTGCCAAGGTGCCGCAGGCAGCCACGCTCTGTGGGAACCCTGCTTCTCTCTGTGCTCTTTTCTTCAGGAGGCTGCAGGGCAGATTGTATCAGTTTCAGCTTTGAATGGTCCCTGATGTGTGCTACTGATTACAACTGGGGAGGAAGTTTTGGCTGGCTAATTGAAAAATAATGTCACTGTTTAAACAGACAAATTTAATGGAAGTGTTTGTTGGCAGGTGGGATAAATGGCACGCTTGAAAGATAAAGGGAAATTTTAAGATTAGGTTAAAGAAAGGAGCAGTCAAAGCCCAAGTGTGATAACTTAAACCATTCTTAACCAAGAGATGACCTGCAGCTCAAACCTTGGAGCACCAACAGTAAAATACTGTGTTAGAAGTGCAACTTCAGAGCTGAAGTGCTGATGATACCTGAGGGAGGCATCTGGGCTACGGTTGAAAGAGAGCAGCCAGGGACCTTTGGCAGTGGATGGACATGGGGGATTTTGGCTCAGACCTTCAGTGCAATCTCCCTCTTCCCATCCTCTGACGTTGCTCAGTAATGGTGGGAAAGTTGAGCAGCAAGGCAGGAGAACCCTGCTTGGAGGCACTGGCTGATGTGGGACCTGGGCTGCAAAGCTCAGACACTTGCCAGCAGGATGCACATGTGTGCTCAGGTGTGCAGCCCTTGTTCTGATGGAGGTGCCTGTGCACCTCTCCTTCACCCCATCCACACCCCATGGAGTGCAGTGGGGCATTGTAGAGTTGAGCAGTTTAAGAGCACGTGTGTGAATGAGATCCTGGGCCTTGTGCCACTGCCAGGACGACAGCAAAGGCTCTTCCTTCTGCCTCAGGATCCAAATCAGCTGCACATGGTCTTTTGCTCGGTTAGATGTGAGACCAAAGCTGAGAGACACCCTGTGCCTCCTCTGTCTCTTTGGAATGTGCTCAGCAGTGCTGAAGCCCCGTAAGGAGAGGGGACTGTGTCCCCACCTACATGCAAGTTTTCCAGAGGTGTCATTCTCTGTGTCGTGACAGAGAAATTAAAAGTGTGGGAGACACAAGATCAGAGCAGCAAGCACTTGACAAAACACAGATGATGCATCTTCCCACAGTGCTGCCAAACCCAGTCATCTGGTGGCAATTTTAAGTCTCGCACAATTGCTCTGATTTTCTTTAGATCATTTCTATACAGATTAACTGAAGACACATTTACTGCTTTGCCATAGAGATTTTAGAAAGGATGCAGAGCCAGAGTATCTTATCTGAGAAGGACCAGCTGCAAAGGATTTGCCCACATTGTGTCAGCCAGCCCAGGGAGCTTCTCTGGGTAGGCCCAGGGCACAGTTTGGTGGCACCCAGACACCAGGCGCTTACAGCTCTGGGCCACACATCTGCCAGCAATGGCAGTGTGGGAGAACCTCTGCTTACAAACAGCTGCGTGGGTCCTTGCCATCCAGAGGCATTGAGAGCAAGCATCTGCTCTCTGCATTACATGGTGCTGTAGGATGTGCTCCCTGAAAACTGGAGCTCCCCATGAGAGGGTGGGCAGTGTGCCAGGAGGAGATGGGTTTTGTTTGATCCTGGCTGGACTGGGCTCCTGTGGGTGGCTTGGTTTCAGTCAGATGCAAAAAGGAGATATAAAGCTCCTTAATGGTGATACTAAGGAGGTTTTGACTTGAGGCAAAAAGGCATTTTGTTCTTTCTGTGGGGTTTTTTTTCAGCTTAAACTATATTACTAGTGTCTCAATTTATGCTTATGCGGAGGAAATCAGCTTTCTGCATAGAATCCTCTTTTAATTAACTAAATTCACTTTGATCAATGTGAAGCCTGTTTATATGCAGCATTTGTAGTGATCTTGGCACTCAAGAGAGACAGAATATATGCATGTTCCCCCTGGGGATAGTCAGCATGCTGTGTTTGCACCAATTACGTAGAAAAACAGACATATATGAGGCATGGAAGGAAATTCTGCGCCTGCATAAGCGGGCAGGAGTTTTGCTGTTGGTTTAACCAGGATTTGCCTGCTGTGGCCAGGTGCCTCCAGAGTTGGTCACCTCAGCTGGCCCTGGTGACTTCTGTGGAAGTGTTTGCGGAGAGAATGTTGTTCACAGGGGCTTATTCAAGAAAACACTTTAAAACATTCTTAAAATTAATCACATGCTTTCCTGATTTGGGGCTCGTGTGCCTTGAGGGGCTGGATTTAGCCCAGTGCTGGCCGAGTGCCCTAGCATGGCCCTGGACAACATGTGCCAGGGAAGTGGCTGGGTTTGCTCCTGCCTGAGCATACACCAGCTGAGGAGTGGATGAAGGGCATGGCTTGATGGAGAGGAGCAAGGCTCCAAGGACATTCTGCAGGTATGTGGGGAAAAATCTCTAGCATGTCTCCTACTGAAACTCAGTCCTTAAGAGACAGAGCAATCCCTTGCTCTCCTATGAGTGCCTGTGTGCTGAAATGTGACTGTTACACTGCAGTCAATGTGTCTGATTCTCAAGGTTTTTAGAGGCAATGACAAGCTTATGATGGGCATAAAATCTCATCCTTCCCAAGGCATCGTTTAAATGTTTGCATCCTTCTGCCTGTTATAGGAAAGCTCTAGGAAGACAACAAAGCATCCAGCCCTTACATGTGTTTATCTCTTACCACATTTTGCTAGCTGAGGTTTTAGCACTCACTGGGCAAGGTTGAGAGTGGTTTGTTCTGGGCTATGTCATGAAAATGCAGGTGTCCCTGCATTGACAGCATTTGCCCAAACCCGCCTCTGTCAGTGCAGTGAAATGCCTGGAACAGATGGTTCTGGTGGTGCCTGCAGCCCATGCCTGCACTGTGGCTGGGATTTGGTGCACTCAGAATCCAGTGAGGAGATGGCTCCTGGTCTTTGTTTCAGCCTGTTTGGTATCTGGATATATTTGCAGGTATTTCCCCCACCACCAGGAGCATTTGAACCAGGACTACCTGCTGCAGTGTATAGTGTAGCATCATTTTCTGTATGCAGATGAGTGGCTCTTTCATCATTTCATTTAGCCCTCTGCATGCTGATTTGTTATCTCTAATGGTGCAAAATTGCACAAAGCTTTTGACATTTCTATGGCCTGAGAATGCAAGTCATGGTCACACACAGCAGCTGAACAGCAGTCAGACATGGGGTACGTGTGTGCTTCAGCATCCCTGGTTAATTGGCCTCCTCATTCCTGCTTTGTGCAAGGAGGAAAAGAGTAGTTTCTTATACCTTTGTGGCCATTGCTGTCATCTTAAAAATGCTGGAATGTTTCCCTGCCACCAACTCTTTCCATCTCTTTCATTCCCTTAAAAGTACAAATCAAAGCTCTCCCTTGCTGGCTTCTCTTTCCTTCAACACTGCCCTGACTTATCTTTATAGTTTTTCCCTGCTTCCTGCTGCTTCTCTAATGCGGTCAGGGCTGCTTGTTCCTGACCCCTTTCTCACCCCTCTCTCTCGGTGAAAAGCAGTTTCTTCTCTCCCTTATTAATATCTCCTATCACAGGACTGTTCCTGGGGAGTGGTTGCATCTGGAAGGAGACTTTGCCTGTTTTGGTCCACAGTGTTCCCCAATGCCTCATCCTGCCTCTGGCTTCATGCTGGGTGGCATCCTCACTGCAGCCTGGCTTCTCTGTCCCCTGAGCAAGGATGCTGTGCGGGAGAAGCCAGGAAAACGACATCTCCCCTGTGCAGTAGTAGGACCTGGTGTTGTCAGAGTGCTGTACATTGCTCTGGAGAGCCATAACAGCCATACATAAAACTGTATTTTGGCAGTGGTCAGGAGCTTGGGATGTGGGCTGGACTGCAGCATCTGTGTGTGGAGCAGGGCACGTGTCCTGGCGGTCTGGAGGAAGCCATGGCTCAGAATGGCAGCTGGCTTCATGTCTGCCAGGGCTCTGTCAGCCTGCCAAGCACAGGCTCTGTAGTTCACCCCTTGGGGACATGCGATTAGCTGGAGCAGGGACTCAAGGGAGCTGTTGTGCCAGCCAGAAAGGGGTGGGGGGACACAGGGACATGAGAGGCTTGGCAGGAGCTACCTTTGTGACAGGGGCAGGTAGAAAGGTCATGGTCAAGGGAGGAAAAGGGAGTCTCCATCTCTTGAAGGGGGATGATGGTACTGGCTGGGGTGGGCTAAATGCCCACAAAGCTGATGTTGAGGGAGGCAAACCCAGCTTCCAGCAGAGAACTGCTTTCCATGGCACTTTGGGGTTCCAGGAGAGTTGCGCTGGACTCAGACAGGTTTTCCTTACAGTTCTGCCTTTCCCTCTGTGCCTGGGGAGCCCTAAACTCTCCCTTGTCCTGTTGCATGATGCTGGAACTTGTACGGATGTCTTTATTTGGGGAAACTTTGAGGTGCTTCTGTTGACAGCAGCGTTTTGTCTGTGGGTGGGTTGAAGCCTCGAAGAGTCTGTCCCTTGCAGAGCCCATACACAACCTCTACTGCATTTGCTGGGGAGAACAGAGTTTAACTTTACAGCCCTGCAGCTCTTTGCACCTGTATCCAATGCCTGCAGCCCAAAAATGGAGCACAGATGAGGCTGAGGCAACTTCCTGAGCTGCTGAAACCATCACTGACATGGCTGGGGTTTGGCTGCACTGCTGGGGTGTTTGCTGTACTGCTGAGGCAGCTCAAAACTGGCCTGTGACTTCCTGCTCTGTTTTTCCCCAGTGCTGCTCAATGGGGTTGGACAAGTCTCTTGCCCTCGTCCTGGCTCTGTCCATGCCCCAGTGGGGCTGGGAGTGTTCCCCTGCTCGCCTGGGGCAGCGGCTGCGCTGTTGGCTCGGCCCCACGTGCGAGTGGTTTCCTAAGTGAAAAACAAGAGTTTTAAGACAGACAGGAAAGGGAGGGGCTCTGCTTATGTGCCATTAATTGCTTTAAGATGTTCTGGAGCTGGCTCTTCTGGACCTGGATGCTAAATATATAACTGATACTACATAAATAAATGATGAAATACAAGTGACATCTGAAAAACACTTTGGGATGTCCCAGTTAAGAACCTAAATAAATAACATGTTATTATTGTTGTTGTAATTACTATTTTCCTTTTTTAGCATGCCTGTGCTTTCAGAATGTTTTGAGAAGTCCTATCTGGTAGAGATTCAGCTGTCCCATAGAAACCAGTACCCTTTTGCCAATTTCTAGTAGCTCTATTATTTTTGGAGGAGAAAATCAAAGCTGTAACGTGTTTGCACATCTCTCATGCTCTGCAGCAGATGCTTAGCTGGATGCAGGTGCAATTTGGCTGATGGAGAGCTACCCTGATCTCTCCCTCTGCTCCTCGAGGAGAAGGGCTGGATTTGGCCCAGGATGTACCTGTGCAGGCAGTGACTCATGGGACTTCAGGTGCTGTGGCTGGGGACTGGAGACTCCATGGCAGTGTGTACTGAGCTGTCAGTGTCACACAGAAGCACTTGATGATCCTGAGGAAGGTCAGGCACAGGGGACAAGGATACTGAAAGCAATCTCAGATGCTTGTCCTAATGCACTACCCTGTGCAAGAACAGTGTTGGATCACCTCAAGTGTGTGCTCATGCCAGACATGGGTCATGCCCCCAGCTACCACTTGCCAGTGCTTTTTCTGCCGACTCTGCGCTTGTTCCAGGCATTATTTTCAGAGGTGATGTGTGAAGGTGAAGTGCAGGTGGGCTGGAGTGGCAGCACTCCACTGGAGTGGCTGGGCCAGTCACACTTGGGCTGTGAACTCTCACTGCTTCATTGCAATGCAGCTGTTTTCTGAGGGCTGTTTGCTTAAGTGATTATGCAAGAATCTCAAGCTTTCAGGAAAAAAACAGTGTTCCTGCCCCTCCTGGCCACAGAACTCTGCTTCAGAATGGGATCTGCTAAAGGCTGTGAACTGTGGAGTCCAACTTCTGAGTAAGTGGAAGGAAAATGAAGAGTCATGTGCTGATTATCCTGGCTTCCTGTAATTTCTAGATCAATTTGAAGACACTTCAAGGCCTGAATTAATTTTATTTGACAGTCCTAATAATGACAGGTAAATGTTTGCATGTCTACACTGACATCAACTTTTTGACTGTTTCTTCAAGCCTTCTCCAAGCTGGTGCCTCGCACCAATACTGTGTCGCTCTCCCAGTCAGCACTGTGACTGCAGACACTTGCTTTTTCACTGGAAAGTGGGCATTACATTGAAAAAGGAGACATCCACCTTACAAAATACCCAGAACCCAGGTTCTGGTGCCACTCAGGGCCATTGATGCAGGAGGGGAGAGGTGTGGGTCGGTGAAATGCTTTTGCAGAGAACTTGAGTGGGGTGGAGTGAAGCACAGGATGGGGGGCTGGGTTTTGCTCTGAGCTTTTAGATGGAAAGAGTGAGTCATTTCCACTGCAAGTGTTTTCTTGCAGGGTGCCAGGACTGTACACTCATCCTCCCCTTCCCTACCGCATGGCTTTTTATTTCTCTGAGAGCTCCTGTAAGGTGCAGCCATCTGCATGCCATGCAGAGCAGGGGAAGAGTGAGGCACAGCAGCCTTGTGCTGCTGGCACTGCATTTAGAGCTGGAGTGTGGCACACACTGGCACACAATTCCTGGATGGAGATGGGAGTGTGTGGACTCTGACCCAGACCCCTGTCTAATGAGACCCTTAGCAGTGATGTGTTGCTGTTTAGGAGGTTGCTCTCCTAGTGCCCAGGGAGTGCTGTGCAGAGCCTTGCTCTGAGCTATGTTAGCACCTGATCACTCCCTGGCAGGCCCCTTCTGCTCACCAATTCCTTCTTCCCTTCCTGATTGCCCATGGGGCTCCTCTCCTGTCTGCAGTACACGCCTTCTCTGCCAACCCCTCTTGGCCTCCCTGACCCCATCTCCTGCCTCTCGCAGCTACCTTTGCACAATTCTTGCTTCCCTTGATGTGGCCCCTGCACAGATCCATCCCTAGATGCCCCATTCTACCCTCCCCTGCACCACCTTGGGCCAGCTCCTGAGACCTTTCCCTCTCCCTGCTCCTCCTCCTCCTGCTGAGGTTTTCCTCCCTTGCCATTTCACAAGATGCTCTGTGTGTTTGCATGCCCACCTTACAGTCCATCCCTCTCACCTGTCCCAGGTGCAGCTGTGGTGTCTCAGTGTTTTGGTGTCTTCAGCAGAGCCAGGATTCCTGTCTGGACATTTTCCTTGTGTTTTTAAACTTCCTTCTTTCTGGCCAGTGTAAAAATAGTTTTGGCCTGCTCATACCCAGCTTTATCAACTGTTTTTCATCCTTGAGGTTTTACCATCGTGCATCTGCTACGTCCAGCTGAGTGCTGGGTTTGCAGCAGGCTCATGGACACAAGCTCCCCATCACCTGCTGAGAGCTGCCTCATTGCCTCCCTGCTGATTTCTTCCCAAAATGTGGCTTTGCTGAGAAGCCCACAAACCTCTTGGCATCAGCAAGGCTGCATTGTGTTGTGACTGCTGCCATATGTGCTGACTCACACTGTCTCTCTGCTTGCCGTTCCTCCCCTGATCTCTGTTCCCACCTCTTCCCTTTCTCCTGGACTTTTGAATGCAAAGTTGTTGGGGCACAGACTTTATTCTGGCTTTGCAGAGGTTTATGGCAGTTCCATAAACCTTGGATGGCCAAGCCCAGAGTTCATGGTTTTTCATTATTCTTTCTTATGCCCAGCAGTCTGGAATGATGACTTCTCTGTGAATCTGAGCTTTTTAAATCGAGCTCTGTAGCCTTTCTGCAAGCTTGAGTGAGAGTGTGTAAATGGGATCAGATGGCAGTGCAGGAACTGGGGGTGGAAAAAGTGGGGAGTCACAAATGTGATACTAAAAAAAAAAATCTCTTAAAGACCACACAATTGAGTTTCCCTTGACCTGATCTTTGAATCCCTGGCTGTGGAAAAGCTTTTCTATGGATAGAAATTGCTCAATTCCATGTGCCCATATGGTTTGCCGAGTGAGTTTGCTCAGTTCCCAGGCATCATTTAAATTCTCTCATGTACAGTCAGGTTTCATGAGCAAAATAAAAAAATAGGGACTTCTCTCTGCTGTTTTTGAGGTATTCTCATGTTTCCAGATTGTGCATTGCAGTGGGGAGTGGTCCCTCTTCCCTGGAGTGTTGCCAGTCTCAGAAGTGATGTGATTTTAGGTGTGACAGGTGTGTCCAAAGGGTAGTTGTACGCCTCCATTTCTCCCTCTTTTAATTCTCCAAATTGACTTTTCCTCTCATTTTCTGTATATTTCACTTACTTGGCCCTTTGGTACTTATTTTAAAATTTGGGCTTTGCTTGGCTTTCCACATAAGTGCATTACAGGGTTGCAGCAGATGAGGCAGCAAATAGATAGGCTGTAAAATGGTCGCTAAATTTTGGGGACCAATTGTACACTCTGAGATAATACAGTTATATAAGTACATGTGATCTGTCCTCTTCCTCCTTCTCTCTTCAGCTGCTCTAAAGAACCAGCACTTTTAAAATTCATCTCATTTGTGTCTCTTGCTGCTTTGAAATGTAGATGTACACACTGGGTAGGGCTTCATTTCTGAGGATGTGAGAAAAAAATCACCTGCTGGGGGCTGCTGAACCTGCAGGTTTTTCAGTAGAAGGTCTGGAGGAAGCGTTGCAGGGCAGGGCGTGTGTGTTTGTGTGTGTTTGGTGGCCGTTGGGACCACAAGAAGTGAAAGTCAAGTGTGGTGCTGCTCCAGTGCTGGGCTTGGCTTCCGCCATGCGCTGGCAGCTGCTGAGGACTTGTGTCACTGCAAAGGGACCAGAAAATTGGTTACACTGGAGCCAAACCAACCTGGTTTGTCGTTTTCTTCTCTGGATATTGTTTTAAATGAGGGCTGAACTGACAGGACTGAAAATACAAAATCTTTGTCATAGTTTTCCTTTGGCTGCTGCTTTAAAAAAATCCCCGAATGAAACATTTTTCATTCTGTATGTTCACATCACTTGGGTTGTATCTGTTGTAATTCTGGGAGAAACAGATCTCAGAAAAATATTAATCATATATAACAAAAAAGTGGTGTGTTTTTATGGTATTCAAATGCAGAACACTGTAAGACAGGTGGCTACTGTTTTTCAGGCATTAAAAGTTTAAAATAGAAATGTTCTTTCCTATACTTCTCACATGAACAAGCTGTCATAGTGAGCCTTTGTTTATGAAGCAAATAAAAGGCATTTTATACGCTTTGCGAAATAGATGCAGGAAGGTGACAATTTAATCTGACTTAAGTATTCCCCTCTTTGTTAATGGGTAATTCCCTTGCTAGACCTTTCCTTTGCTTTCTCTCTCTGGTGGTTTCTGTCTTGGGGAGGGTTTGGGCTCAGGCTGGCAAAGGGCAGTGGGACAAGCAAGGCACTGAGGACAAGGACCTTACTTGGGTTTTCTCTCATGCTGGGCTCTTTGTGTTTGTGCTTGGCCAAAGGCAGAGCCTTATGATGGTGTTTGTGGGCATGTTTCTGTTGCAGTAATTTCCCTGAATTTCCTGTTGAAATGCCAGCCAACTCGCTTGTGGTAGGGAGTCAATAGTCCAATAGACAGACTGTTGTTCTGCCTGTGCTCTTGTCCAAGTGGAGCCTCGTGACCCAGCATGGATGGGGGCTACAGCACAACAGACGGCCCTCTGCATGGCCCCGTGCTGGGGGGAGCAGCAGTCTCAGGGCAGAAGCAGAGGACAGGGAGAGCAGTGTGTGTTTTCGGGAGCAGGCTGGTGTGTGGGGCTTGAACCTGTGGTTTTTTAAAGATGGATGAGTGAACTTATCTGGGAGAGTGCACTGCTCTCACGTTATCTTTGTTTAAAATCATGTTTGTTTTTCTCTGAGGTATTTCCCTTGTTTTTTATCCCAGCACGGTGAGCTGCAGTGCTTTGGGCTGGATGCTGCTGCTGGATATGCTCAGGTGCTGCATCTACAGGGACCACAGGAGAGTGCCGCTCACTCCAGCTTGCCCCTGCTGTGTTCTCAGGAGCTCAGAGGAGCCCAGGAGCATCACAGTGCGGTGTCTACCTGCCCTGGGTGAAGAGCTGCTGTGTGTGTGCCACAGAGCAGGATACTTTTGGCAGCACTGCATGTTTTTTCCTGCAGAAATGGATTGATTTTGTTGCTGAACTGGCAGCATTTCTTTGTAGTTGGGTATTGGCTTTCCCTGTGGAGGAACTTGTGGTTTCTAAGACTCTAATTACTTTAGTGTAATAGTTTTTCCTCTGCTCTCATAATGACTTTGGTGGGTGCCATCTGCTGTTGTGACAGTGCTGGGCAGTGTGATCTGAGCCCAGGGTGGTGTGGGGTGCGCACTTCCATCTTCAGGAGAACTAAGACTTTGAAATCTCATTTTCAGCATTTAAAGCTTTATCTCCAGCCTTGCTGGGCTGAAGGGCAGCAAATATTTGGGATGGCTCCCTCCTTACTCCACAGGTCTGTTTGCAGGGACATGAGAGCATGCCTCGCCCCTCAGGGCAGCCTGCACAGCTCAGAGTGGATGGAGGAGTTTGTTTCCTCTATGGCAGGCAGGAGCCAGGCCACATCCTTCCATGATCAGCTGCTTTGCTAACAAACAGGTTGACCTACATCTTTTGGCTTTGCTTTAGAGACATGTCTGTGGTTCCTGTTGTGGCCTGTGGCAGCCTGGGTGATGTGCTGGGTGTCAGCATGATCAGTATAACACTGAGCTGCAGGGAATAGAGGTCTGCTGTGTGCTGAGACAGGGAATTTGCACACCTTGGGCAAGGGGAGCCCTAGGGACTATGTTTCTAACAGCTCCAGAGGAGAAATGCCTGTCTGGGTGCTGCAGAACCCTTCTCAGTGACAGTGCACATCCCTTCATCCCTGGGGCATCAGATGCATGTCACAGGGCCCGGCACTGATTTGTCAGATATAGATTGCAGCCTACACCACACATTTTTTCCAATAACATTGCATCCACCAGACTAGAGGGGCTGCAGTGAGTTTTAAGGAATTTTTTTCATAATTGTCATAGGCAGTGCTCTATGAGTTTTCAAACATCTCATGTGAGGATCTGAGATCCTTTTCAGCTCTTACCCTTTAGCTGTCATTGCATCCCATGAGGATGACTGCCAGAACTTTGTCTTGCTGGTCATCGGAGGTATCAGATCTAGAAAAGAAATGTCATCAAAGCCCCAACTTTTAAAAAGGACAGCTTTAGAAACAGAGTCCTAGTTTCAGGACCATGTTGCAAAATAAAAAATAACTAAAAATACTGAGTGATTGGAAGGCCTGCATTCCCAAAGAGATGTGGAAGGCTTGTAGAGGGACTTTAATTTACTGTTACAGCTGCTGCAGGGTGAGGTGAGAGGAGCGGTGGTGCAAATTCTTGGGATTATGGCACTGCTTTAACCCATCAACGCCGCTGAGTTTTGCCAGGATTGCTGCAGTAAATCAGAGAGGTCGGCAGAGAGCTGTATGTGTGCTCTGCGGGGCCCTGCCTGGTGTTGTGGGGAGGACAAGCTTTGGGGCCCCAGACCTGCAAAAGGATGTCCTATTAATTCATGTTAATTTGCAAAGCTTGGCAGACTTTCAGAAGTGCACAGTGCTATCCTGAAATAAGACCGGTGTTTCAGATAATTAACCGAATTCAATTAAGCATTTAATGAGCATGAGGGTGACTGAGAGTAAATGAGTTCCTTTTCTTTGTCTACCTGTTGGGTTTTTCAGACTCCTATTTTTCAGATGGACTCTCTCTTTTCTTATTAAATCTCTGTGCAGCTCAGGTCTTGGATGTAGAAGCAAGAGGTTCTCTGTGTGCAGTGGGACTGGCATAATTTGTCACCTCATTCCCAAATACCCCATGGCTGAGGGAGCAGGCAGCAGCCACTGGATGCTCTGGCACCCAGCCTGGGCTCTCTGCTGACTGACCTTTGTCTTTCTAACTGGTAGTCTGAGGAGTGTGAGGTTCCTTTCAGGATTGTGAAAGCAGTGAAGCGAAGTTTTCAGAAAGTGATTAAGAAGGGAACTTTTTCAGGTAACTGAGCTAATTCATGCTGGATTTCTGCAGCATGGAAAGCAGGCATTTTAAATGCAAAACTGTCTGAGGCAGGAGGTATTTCATTAGTGCATCCCAGATCCTTAGGAGCCAAAGGCACAGAACAGGCACAGGACCTATGGCTAGGATTGGTTATGGAAGAGCAATGTTGACTTCTTTGCTTATCTCACGTGTCACAGGAAATACTGAGTTGTTTGGACTCTCGGTAGTGTGGCTGTTTATCCAGTGGTGTTATACAATGCTGAGCTTTCAGTCCTCATTTGGGACTCATTTTTTTAGGCTGCGGGTTGTGCTGTGCTGTGTTCAGCAAGAGACTCTGTATTGGTCTCGTCTTTAACTCCAGTCATTGTGAACAGTTCATCCCAGAAAAGCCATTTGACTGGAGGGTAACGTTTTGCTGCCCATGGGTAAGCATCTGGTGTTCCTCTTCCGAGAGTGGAGAGCCCAAGCATGTTGTCCTGCAAGGATGTCATGTCCAGAGGCACATGGCATCACGTGCTGCTGGAGGGGTTTCATAAATACTGTCCATGGCAGGGCCAAGCGTCAGGATTTTGGTCAAGGTTCAAAACAAAGCAAAGATGATGTGTTAGAATTTGGTTCCTGTTTCAATGTGACCACTCCTATACAGAGTCATTGGTTGGCTTTTGGTGTGGAGTTTGATTTTCACAATGCAATGCTGAGAGCCTGACTCTTGCTCAATGAAATCTGAAGTCAGGTTGGGCAGCTGAGATGGCATTTGCCTGCTTCAGAAGTTGTGTTTTTCTCATTTTACTAAGTTCTGTTTTCTGGACTTGTTACAGAGACAAAATTGGTGCGATAGGGAATGTAATGAAGCTCACCTAATAGTTTTTGCTCGTGACTTCAGGGATTTTTGGAGAAGTTCCTCTTGCTTCCCTGAAATGTTAATGAGAATAAAACTAGGCTCTAGCCTTTGGCTGTGTCTGGGGTGCAATTTATGGAGAGGGCTTTCCTGTCTTTCCCGAGGGATGCTGTTCTTCCTTCCATGGGCTGAGGTTCCTGCTTTGGCAGTCATAGCAGCAGCCCTGCTCTTACCATTCCTAGGGAGAGCACAGCTCTTATCCGCTCCTCATGCAAAACCAGCTCTGAGCTGAGCAGAGCCAGCGCAGGGGCCTGTATTTCTTCCAGCCTCTACAGATGAGCTGCTCAAACATAAAGATGGTGGATCTTGCAACTGTTAAAGCTATGGCCTGTCCAGGAGGCTTTCTTGCTCCGTTAAGAAGTTAGAGACTGCTGAGACAGAGCAGCACAGTGCTTTGTTTCTTCCTATAAAACTTAACCCCTCATTTCCCTCTCTGCAAAACATGCTCATCAGTGGCTACCTGCAGCACAGGAGTATCAGAGTGCTGAATAATGGGCAGTACAATGGTCACACAGTTTGAAATTAAGCACCAGAGGTTAGTTACTGGTTATTTTAGATGTTACATATATGTAATTTTTTTCATCATCTATTTTCTTGCAGGAAAAAACTAAAGTGGTGGAACCCTTGGACTATGAGAACGTGATCCTTCAACGCAGAGTTCAGATCTACAATGATCCCCTCCGGGACCTCCTGATATTTCCGATCGAAGATGTGTCTGTGAGTTTGCTCTGGCTGTTTCCCATGTTTGAGGGTCACTCGTCTCCCATCCTGCTTACCTTGGAAAATTTCCACCATTAACCACATGTTAATTTTGGCTGCATTACTGATATAAAACCAGAATGACCCACTGGTGGTTTAGGCCCACCACATTTATTTAAAGTGAATGTCAAGACCTGAAGATAGAGTTTGTGCTGAAAAAGTGTTCTCCTTTTTCCTGCAGATCTCGGTCATCAGCCGACAGAGAAGGACTGTCCAGTCAACGGTGCCAGAAGATGCTCTAAAGAAAGCTCAGAGTCTCTTTGTCAAAGAGGTAGGGGCAAAGTCCATGTGACACCTGCCTTCAGCACTTTGTGTCCCTTGGGCAAGATGCTCAGCTGTAGCTCCTGATCCACAGGATTGTGGATCACTTGGCTTTTCCTTTGTGGGAAGCACTGCCAGACCTGCTGCACAGGAGAGTTCTCACAGGCATCTCATGTGCGGAATGTCTTTGCAGTGGGTTTTGTACACAGCCAAGGTGTGTGGCTTTGCATCACCTGCCTGACAAGGAGGGGATCCACAACCTCCCTGGAGCATCTGGACCGCTGTGGGTTTGTTGTGAAGTGCTGCTCTCCACGACCATTCCCTCCAAGTGCAGTGGAACAAAAAGCAATGGTTGATGTTGAGTTAGACGCACTGTTTCCAAAGGCAGAAAACTGGTGCTTTCCAGAAAGTAGTCTCCTCCCAAATCACTACTCCTTTTTTCAGAGCCTTGGAGTGATGTAAATACAAAATCTGTAGCTGTGTGGCAGGCCAGATGCTGTGTGATTTTTGTCTCTGTGCTGAAAAGGTTCCTTTTGAAATTCTGCGTTGCTACGTGAAACAAGCGAAGCAGCCTTGCCCACACCCTTCCCGCTTGTGCTTACCTCACCCTGCATTGTGTAACCTTTCGGACTGGTGCCAGGCTTTGTTTTGCTTGCTGTAGCTTTCTAAGAGCTGTATTGTTTTCATTTCAGTGCATTAAAACCTACAGCTCTGACTGGTACGTGGTAAACTACAAATATGAGGAATACTCAGGAGACTTTCGGATGTTGCCATGGTAAGTGTCATGCTCCCTTAGAATGCTAATGTGTGGTCACAGGGCTTAGCAGGAGCAGTCTGCCTTTTCCCTGATGCCTGTCCCACAAGCAGCCTCTCCTCCAGAGGTGTGTCACTCTGAAGGTTAGAGCCAGAGGTTTGTGTTGTTATGCCATTGCCCCTCAGCTCTGTCAGGGAGATGCCCACAATATTGTATGGGTCAGTGCTTCACATCCCATCCACCAGTGTGTGCACAGCCCCTCCATTTGGGATGAGGACAGACTGCAGCCCTGACCCATGGCAGGAAAAATAGTGTTGACAGTGTCTGCACATCCTGACCCAGGAGCTTCATTGTCCCGCTGGGCTGATGTTGCCTGTGTGCTACACACGGTGTTCCCATGCCAAGCAGATTCTCTTTGTGCCCCCAGTACATAGAGGTTGATGTGATATTGCTGCTAGTGCTGGCAGTGCTGGGGAGTTATTTGCTTGGAAACGCTGGGCTGTGCCAGCGCTTCCAGCTCCAAAGCTAACGGGTTTTTCAGACAGGCACATACATCTCGGATTTCTGCTGGATTGTTATTTTCTCTGTGATGGCGCCTGCTCTGGTCTCGCTGCCCACACTCTGGGCATGTCTGGACCCCTGTCCGGGCTGCTTGTGTGCTGGAAGCTTGTTAAATGCTTTTTCTTCTTAATTGGATGAAGTGGGTCTGTTCTGAGGGTCTCAAGGGGATGTGAAGCAGCAATGGAGTAATACTATTGATCAAATAATGTTAAAATTTGTGAATAATCTTGTAGTCTGATCTTGCTTATTTTTTGGTAAAGATGGAAGATAAACTGGGGTGCTCTCTCTTTGTTCCATAAATGCACGTCAGCAAAAACTGTAGAATCCAACAGCTAACAAGAGAAAGCTAATTACAGATTGCTTGTGCTTAATTTCCATGAAATGCACTCAGAACTTAGCTTTCCCCAGCTGTAAGGAGCTGTGGGTCTCTTGCAATCTATCTTCTGTGCTCTGTAGCCTGCGGTTTGGCTGTTGCTTCTGGATCCAGAATCAGCTGCTGGCTCAGATGACTGTCGTGTTCCAGTCATTAAACATGAAAATGTGTTGTGATTTCAGCAAATCCTTTAGGCCAGACAAGATTCCAAGCCATGTGTTTGAAATTGATGAAGACTTTGAAAAGGATGAGGTAAGGAGAAAGTTGGCTTTTTGGTTTTTTTTTAATGTATTCCTGTTAAAAAGCAAATTTCACAAAGCAAAGCCAGAATTCAGTTCGTAGGATTGGTTTTCTGGTGAGATGCTTTCTGCTGTGAAAATGGGATCAAAAGTGAGGCAGTGATTTATTTCCAAGCATAACAAGATAATCTCTTGGAACCAAGGGTTTCCTGAGTTATCTGAAAGATTGGTCATATTTCTCATGGCTTTTTCTCTTGAAATCATAGAGCATCATAGGAAGAGGAAAAAAAGGAAGCCAAGTAGTTACTAATGAAAACTCTTCATGTCCAGAACTAAAACTGGGCAATCTGTTTTTCAACTACTCTGTGATCCTGGGGTTCTCCTCTTAGAAAGTTTTGTGGTTTACCATATAACCTGCAATTTTTCATCAGTCACTTTGACCCAACATGCTGGACAGTGTGTCAGTTGTGCTCTGTACATACTGTGTCAATGCTGGGACGCGTTTGCTTCCTCTGGAAGTTGGCATCTTTCTGCTCAGCTGGCTGTAGAGAAGATTTGCGGCCCTGGAGCTCCTCTGTGGGAGTGGGCTGGGGGCTCTGCCGATTGGAACATCTCAGACCTGGTGGTTATTTTGGATGGTGCAGATGCTATGTTTCCTCCACATGCATATCGCATTTGCTTCAGAAGGGACGGGCAGCATTTTTCTGTTTCAGGTACCACGTGGAGATTAATCCATGCACGTGATATTAGGAAGTTTTTGTTTATGGAGGGAAGGGTTTAGCCCAGCTGTTTAAAATTCCCATGTCACCAAGATGTTGCTATTGAGGAACTTACAGAGGAAAAGGGAACTTTGTTGCAGAGCTGAAGATTTTGAGGGGCTGTTTCATGCACATTTCTGAATTTATTGGAGTACGTCCCAGCACACCTCAGGTCTGGACTCCATTGGCTTCTTTATAAATGGAAATGTTTTGTCAAGTTTGGCCTTAATCTTTTTTTGACTGTGCTGTTGGTTTGCATTACATCAGTAATTTGAGGTGCTGCCTCTTTAAAAATGTCTGCTCTGGGCTGGAGACATTGCTGTGCACTGTTATCAGCATGCTTCTGAAAAAGCAAAAGGACAAAAATATGGTATCAAAATTTGGAGACCTTTCTTCTTCTGGCCAGTGTCCCGAATATTCAAACAAGAGAAGTTACTGAGGTTTGTTGTGGAAGAGTATTCCAAGTGCTTTCACAGATGTTTTGGCATGGCCATATCGAAAGGATTCTGTTACAGTTTCCTGACAGAGCATTTGCATTAGAATTGTGTATTGGAAATTCAAGTAAAAGAAATCTCTTGATGAAAAAAGGTGAACCATTATAGAGGAGAAATCATGGGTTATTTTACCCAGGGAAATAAAATATCAGAAAATTTTCTCTGGAAGTTTGACATGAAAAGAGTGAAAACCTGCCCCTTCGGATCCAGCAGGCTGTATAAACCAGCCCTTTTATGGCTCAAGGGAGGCTGCCTCTTGCTGCTGAGTCACTGGAAGCCCCAGGGTGAGATTTTTATTCATCACTCTGGGCTCTCATTTTCCTCCCCAGTGGAGGTAATGGTTAGGTATGAATGGAGAGCCATTCTCTCTTTCTGGGACCATGGGACAGGAACAGATGGAAACCCCATCTGGTGTGCCAAGAGCAGCCTGATTGGGTCACTTGAAACTTTGTGGTTTGATAAATGTGAAATCAGCCAGTTACATTTCAGTTACTGGGGTTTGGTGGTTTTTACTGAAATTTAAAATATGAGAAAGACAAAAGGAAATGACAGAAGAAATTTGGAGTTCTGCATTTTGCAACTTCCTAAAAAGACCATCTTGAAAATTTCCATCTTCCCCAGGTTTTGAAATACTGTGTAAGAACCAACAGGCATTGCCTCATTGCAAAATCACTGTGCAGCTTTATCAGAATAGATGTAATCTTTCTCTTTTTAAAGGTGATACAATCTAGCCTGTTTTGCCTCTTTATTGGAAAGGGATATCCCTGATTTTTTTTTTGTGATAGCACTGTATGCGTAGCTGTATCTGTTACACATACATTCTACTTGTCACTATATTGCTGTAGTTAAAATGGTATTGCTTTCCAGGGTGGACAAATCCCTTTGTCCAAGGGGAATTTCCTGTGGGAGACAGTTTACCTGACCTCCTCTTTTTCTCATCGTTTGCTGTCTTTCAGGATTCCTCTTCCCTGTGCTCCCAGAAGGGTGGTGTGATAAAGCAGGGCTGGCTGCACAAAGCAAATGTCAACAGCACCATCACTGTTACCATGAAGGTGAGTTTGGTCCAGTGTTGGGGTTTTAGGAGGT
>VZTE01004061.1:0-34911 GCA_013397775.1 Eulacestoma nigropectus | reverse complement strand
AAACTTCCCTGAATCTTCCCTTCTTTTCCATTGCCTTCTTCTGCCTTTCCTTCTCTTGCCTTCCATTCCCTGAAACTTCTCTTCCCTTTCCTGAGACTTCCCTGAAACTTCCCTGACACTTCCCTTCCTGGGGCTTGCGTTTCCTTTCCATTACATTTGAAAAATATATGGTTATATTAAAACAGGAATGTTTTAAAACACTTTTAATTAGCTGCATTTTTTCATCAATTGTATAAAAGTTAAATGGCAAATGGATTTTGAAAAAAAAAGTTTTTCTTTTCAATTGCAATTTATGGTCATGTTGTTTTGTCCGAGGTTTTGTTCTTGATCTCCAAACACTGTAAACTCATAAAACCCAGGATTTGTGGTGGTTTTAATTGGACTCAGTGTGTTACAGCTGATATTTGGTAGCCAACAGAAAGTTATTAATAAAATCAAGATTTTCAGGAATGGGTGCAGCGACAGAAAGCTGTCTCTGGGGTTTTTTTTGGCATGACTTTCAGCCTTGCTCAGAGGTAATAAAACGAGATGGCTCTGGGAGGAAAAGTACCTCACCCGAGCTTGTAGTTATTGCTGTTTTGAATGGTTATGCAGTTGCTCCACTGGAGCCAGATTGATCCATTCCTCAGCAGTGATCATTATGTATCATTTCATACGGCAAATGCAATGCTTTTCTTTTAAGTTGTCCTTTCTGATGGATGTTATTATGCTGAATCTTATTGCATTAAATTATAGTTCTGAAATATTTAGGTATTTATGTTGTTGGTTAGTAGAAGAGTAGAGTGTGAATATGATATTGGGTTTGAAAATATTTGTCTTTGCAGGGTAGGAAAGTATTCTTTGAAGATGAGCTGCTCCTAATGGGGAAATTCTACTTGCTATTCCAGCATGAGAGGGTGAATTGTATGGTGCCTCCAGCCTCCAGGATGCCCTGGTGTGTTTTAACCCCTTATGTTATTAGCAGGATCTGTCACTATCTATTCTGACTTCCTTCACTGTTCCCATTTTAATGCAAAATATTTTTTTATTCCAAACACAAAGTAGATATCAGGAAAAAGAAGTGTTTAAAATTGCCTTATGTTATCATTTGTGAGTTTTTTTTCCTAAGAGCTGCCGTGCCTTTAAAAACATAAGTAATTAACCCATGTATTTTTAATATTCTTGAAGCCACTGTTTCAGGGATTTTGTCCAAGGATACTCACAAAGAGGAGGAAAACACCTCAGAAAAAGGGGAAACTGAGCAGGAAAGAGAAGCCAACTCTTTAGAACTCTGTACTTCAAAAGGAAATGAATGAATGTTAACACAGCACCCCCTTTACCTAGACACGAGACATAAATGGCAGTATTCTTTGCAGTGACTAAACCACTTTTTTTTCCTACTCCCTGAGTTGTGTCTCTCATAGTGGGTCAGTCTGAAGTTCTGACATGAAATTATTTCAATGCCTGGAGCTCAAGAACAGGTGCACACTCCTCATGCTGCCTGATGTTGTAGGTAGCCAGTGCTGCCATGCCTTCACTCTCCGAAGGGTGGGCCCTGCTCCTGCGAGCACAGTGTGTAGCATGCTCACAGAAGTTAGCAATGACTCTGCCTTACTTGATGGTGGCTTGATATTTTGGGGAGCTGTTCCTAGAAAGCCTGATGCAGAAACATCAATGCCTACTAAAAACAGCAAGCACTGACAGACATGCTGCTAGATGAACTCACATTCACTATGTTGTTCTCCATCTTCCTCTAAGTCTGCTGCTTGTGGCTTAGGAGAACTGATATTTGTGCTGCTTGATCCCTTGCCTGGCACTTTGCGTGCTGCAGAGCAGCACCGCAGCGCTCTCCTGCTTAGCCCACTGGTATTTCAGAACAGCTGAACTGCCAGAACTGCTGCTAGGGTGTCCCAGCATGGAAGTACAGGTAAGGACTGTACTTTGAGACCCCAGCTGCGGTGCAGGCTCCCCTGAGAATGCACAGCATTCCTGCTTGCAGACAACTGTGATAACCTCCAGCCCCAGCATCTGACACAACACAGCCATTATGCCATTCTGAAAGGTCAGGACGCATGCACTGTCGTATGACCCAGTGCTTAACATCTCAAACTTCGCTGAAGTCAGAATACTTTAAGGAAACCTTTTTAATATAAAACAGCAAGCCTGTGTCTTACTGCCACAATTTGTCTCAGTGTTGCTATATGACATCAAATGAAACTTATGGACAACAAAGTAACTTCCATGAAAGGAATCTTCATGCAGTTCACAATAGATGCCGCTTGGTATTAACTATGTACTTGCAGCTGTGTAGCTGCCAAGCCAGATTTTTCACTACCGGACAAAATTGTGTAAACTAAAAGAAAATATTTAAATTCTTATGAAGCCTTGTGAAGCCTTGCAAAGCCTTGGAACCTCTCTAAGACCTGAATAGTACCACACTACTATCCACAGGTATGTCTTACCCAGGAGCATAAAGAAGTGTCATGAGTGCTTCATGCTCATATTTATTTTAGTAGACTGCTCACAAGTGTAGGTTAACAAAGAGTAGGAATGTGTTGCTACTCTCTGCTGTTTTGGGCAAACCCTGTCTCTGGTCATTATTCAAAAAGAAAGGTTCCAGAGGATGCTGTTGTAAAACATGCACCTCATGTGTTTCTCTGCAGGTAATCTGTAGGCTGCTGGAGCCATGCAGAAAGGGTTTGCATTTGTCCTCCATCCAGTGCTTCACAGAAATCTCATCCAGGAGCCAAATGAAGAGTTAGGATATATTTCAGCAGTGAACCAAGAGAGCAGCATCAGACCAGGAAAATTTTTGTTGATAACAGATCATGTGCTCAGCTAGCAAAGGAGAATGAAAGAAAAAGATATTGTATCTATAAGTCTAAGTAAGCCTGTGGGTGTGCATTAAGGACTTAACTCAATTTGAAAAAATGCTGCCCAAATTTGTTTCTACTGTGCGTAAAGTGTTTCTAAGCCTCAGATGAGCCATTATATTTATCCAGCTTGACATCTGTTAAAATATTTTTGAATAAGGAGCCTGTATGGAGCATACATAATAAGATAGCTTTTGTGAGCATGTTTGTATTCCTGATAGATGAGAATGGCTCATTTGGAGCCCTCCCAATTTTACACTGTTTAGGAGGTGTGCTAGATCCCAGATGAAAACCCAAAAGAAAATGTAATTAGTGGAACAAAATTTAGTGCATTTGCCCCACGGCTGCTTTTTACAATGCAGCAGTTTTGCTGTTTTATTCTTCTTCGAAGAACTAAAAACAAGGGATTTTTGAGTTAGGGACCTAATCACATTACAAAATCAGGCCTTATTTCTCAGTCCTTCCATATGTTTTTTTTCTTTAAAGAATATTTTTAAAAGGACCCGATCCGCTTTTCATTAAGAAAATAAAACAACCATACTCATAAACTTTGAACTTGACTTGTAATCTGGCAGAACCTAGCTAATGGAAACATTCTGACTAATATAGAATGGACAACTTCCTTGAGTAAAGATTTGAAGAACTGTACTTCTGGTTCACCAAGTTTCAGGCCGAAGCAAGTTTTACAGCCAGGTTATAAATATTTGAAAAATGTGAAGCATAATGGAAATGCTGACACAACCTTAACCACACAGGCATAAGTAGCTCAGTGTTACAATCTGGCAGTGCTGTTTTGAAAATGGTTATATGATAATGTAATCCAGGACTGGAGAAATTTTAGCTGAATGTATCCATATGAACATAATTTACTTAGACATTAATATAATCATTCACATTAAAAATCTATAGTACTCTGATATATAGATCAAGACAGTTTCTTTCTCCCTTATTTATACCAGTGAGATATATGTTACAGTACACAATAAATAGGAAGAGTATCAAATTGCTAAGGTGGTGTTTCTTCAGACTTCCGATCACTGTTTACTGAACAGTATCACAAGAGCTATATATCCTTCAGAGTGTTAATATGTAACCAGAACAAACAGATAATGTAGGAAAGGTGGAGAAAAGTTAGATATATAAGCAAGAAAAAGTGAGTTATTGATTTTATTGACTGGTTTATTAACTTCTGACATTGCAATAAAGCCTTATTTATTTGTATACAGAAGACTCAATTACATAGATACATATTATTTAAACAACTGGGTTATTTACAGGAGAATGGCAGTTTCATAAATAATATAGACCTGCATTTCTCAAGCTGATGTTTATCCATTGCTACTGCTTAGGGAGTTGTGCTATCCACAAATGCTCTTTGGAGGAAAGTCATTAGAATAACGTTAAGTAAAACCCCTGCTATTGTAACAATACGTCCAAAGTACACGTTAACACATACAAGCTGTGTTCTTCACAATGACTGAAATACAAATTATTGCATCCTGCTTTCTATGACTGGAGGAGGCAGCATGCTGGCAATACTTGCCAATGCAGCCACTCCAATTGACATGCTACTTCGGTCGAGGATTTCTCTATGCTCTGAGCCTAAGAACACTCTGCGTGTGAGATGAAAAGAGCTGGTGAAGGTCCCACAGGAAATGGTTGGGCATGAGCCTAAATATTCCTTTTGCCACATTAACACCTGATTTTTCTTTCCTTTATGACAGCTGTAAGGAACAGACAGTGGAAGTGTTGGCTATTTCAAACCAGCCCTGGCTATCTTTTGCATATCCTCAAAGCTGGGCACACTAAAAGATATTAGGAAGGCAACAGCAATCCAATTCATAAAGCACATCCGGTGTGCTAAACCGTCTTTTGGCTACTGAAGGATCTGACTTGTAGGAAAGGTGGACCCAGGGTTCTCTTTGCTCCAGGTTCTCTTTGCTCCAGGTTCTCTGTGCTCCATTTGTAGCCAGACATAAGACAGCTTCTCTGGGCAGAGAAGCAACACAGCTGTGTTAGAGAGGCGCACAGCATGCACTTATAGAGTATCAGGTGAGCATAACTGTGTGGCTTCCACACCGAGACTGGCTTCTGTCAGCTCAGTTGGGAGTATGGACAAAGACATTCACATCTGTTTGTCTATATGTACCTTTAAATGCTATCTTTATATTTTGTAAATATAGCTAGATTCTTCTAAAGGGCTGGATGGGTCTAAGTCAGATGACAGAGCTCTTACAGAATAGTTACAGAATCTTTTCTTTAGAAGCATTCTTAGAAGGAATCAGTGATTGCTTTTTGCCCAACTCCAAATTATTTTTAGTAGGCACGTACACATAGTCTGAGATCTGACATAATCCTCAAAATAGGTAATATGACAAATGGAAGCTGATGCTGCTTTTGTGTTGTTGTGTAATGGAGTTAGAATAATGACAGGACAATAATATAATAGAATTCTGCAAAGCCCTCACTCGACTTTAAGTGGAAGTAAAATCGTGGAAATTAGGAGGACAATAAAATAATGCTTTGTAAAAAGGATAAAGAAATAGTGTTACCAAAGTCCATTAGTGACATAACACACTATGAATGCACTTAAATTAATAGCATCTTTTACCAGTACTTGTTTTTCAATTACTGTAATGCTGAAAAAATAAACAGAACAATAATATAAAAATGAAAGTGATGTAGGAAACCGATTTGTTTGAATTATGTGTCTATATATAGAGAGGCATATGTATATATATGAAGACAAGCATTCACATGGATTCGAAACATTATATTCCATAAAATTTAATCCTGTTAGGATGTGTCGCAGTGCCCTATTTGAAGCAAGTTGCCTGCCACTTGCTATTTTGGCAAAGCTAAGTCGCATGTCTTCTTTTTGCTTTTTTGCTTCCTTCACGGCATGTTGTTACAAAGAGGTCTCGCCATGACAAGACATTACTAACCAGGAGATCTTTCATGCAATTCAGCTGTGCTGGGATGTATGCCTCTTACATGTAAAGCTTTTTTAGCCTGTGCTGTATTCTTAAGTCTTTCCTAGAAAACGAATCCAACATATTTATAATCCAGTGGGAGTTTGACTCACATAAAGGCAAGATCAACATGCTACAGGAACAGTGTCGAAATGTTTGTCAACCACTTGGTTATTTCTATACAGATCTATTTTAGGGTATTTTCAGTGTAGAAAAGACTGTTTTAGTGGCTGCTCAGCATGGTTTATTATCATTAACTGGCAACTAGCTCTTCAAAACCAGACACTATGATAATGCTGGCTACTAGTTTTTTAGCTAGTTTTTATATTTTTAGCTTTTGATCTATGGAGGAGGGAAGGATTGAAGGGGTGGGAAGGGGTGCAACCCAAAAGCTCTTGCTATGTGGTTTAAACTTGGTTTAGTGATGGTAAGGTTTGACATACTTTGCAAGACCTGGTTGGAAGACTGAAAGCTCTTTAAAAACATAAATGTAGAGTGTTTGGGAACTCCTGGCAAAAGCTCATTGTAAACAGCCACTACAACCAATTTCAGACAATAATAAAGAGAAGGAAGTTAATTCAGTTCAGGATTTACAAGATCTGGAGGCATGTATACCATAAGTTTCTGCAGCTTCCAGCCAACACTTTCATTTGAAATAATGTCTCATCCTGCTGAGCCACATCATGAGAACTTGCTGCAGATATCAAATGGCACCAGTTGCTATTGAAAGGCTGTTGTATTTTTGTAGCTGGGAATTTCTGAAGATACATGTGCAGCCAAATAGGTTTATAATGAAGACTTACCAGTTTCGTGATGTAGTTGGATTTAGGAGTGTGATCTCCTGCACACAGAGTTGCTGCCACTGTTAAGGTTTCCTCCTGGATCTCAACTGGACTCCTACACTATGCCACTCTGTGGGATGGCTCTTTCAAGAGTCTCAATAAAGCCTGAACAGCTGAACAACCTGTAATGAGACACTTGATGGAGCTGCCCCACAGGGCTGTGTAAAGACCACAGCAGAGAGTGTTAAATTGTTAAAGACACCACAGGGATGAAACCAGTGAACTCAGTAGCAACGGTGATAAACCACTGTTGCTTTACGATATTTGCTGGTCAGATTGCTCCAGTAGGAGTTTACATATATTATGGGGTGCATTTTGCTGAACACTGACTCTGCTGTGAGGTGCTTTTACTAGGTTTAATCAAATGCTTCCTTTCTCAACTGGATATTCTCCTCTCACAAAACTCGGTGATTTGAATTTTTAAACAGGCTTTCATAGGACTGATAGACTACTAGGTTCATCTACTTCCCACCTTACAGCTTTTTCTTTCCAGTCACTTGTCAAAGTTGTGAGTAGAATTTCTGTCATCAGCCACCTACTTGTACCCTTTCCGTTGAAATTAGTCTACCAATGTAACTTGTAAAAAGCAAAATATGTCAGACATACTACACTTTTCTTTCACCCAGAAGCCTGAAATACTGTGCACCAGAGATCATCCACATGTATTGCCTGGCTTTCAGTAGCCTGTAGTGACAGCAGCCAAACACATATTAAGTAACTGGGCAGGCTTCCCCAGGCAAACAGCAATATATATCTTTATAAGATATCTTCATAATCTGGCTTATTTGGGGGAAGGGTACAGAAGTCAGTTGGGGACGGTGAGTGTTGGCAAGTTGGGCTTTTGATGGAAAGCTTGCCCTCTTCCCTATTAGGAATAAAACCAATATGCATAGATAAACAGTGTAAAAAATCATAAAGAAATCTAAGATAGCTATAAAGATGGTAAACCGTAACAGTTTCAAAAATAAATGTTCCAAAATAGGTGTTCTTTAATGTGCTCACTCTTTGGCATTTAGTAAACTTCCAGGGATGGAAAGAAAGGAAAGTTTAATTTAGAGAAGCCTCCTGCCCTTCTTAGCTAGGGATCAGCTGCCCAACGTTAAATAATAATGCATTCAACTGTCCATCTTCTGGTAAGTAACCTTTATCATCATTGCATTCACCAGCACTAACAGCAAACAGTGAGTATGAAATGTTGTATGAATTCAGAGAAGACTGATAGGTTCTTTGTGGCCTTAATATTTGTGCATACAGTATAAAAGGAACTAGAACTCTCAATATGAAAGGTCCAACTCATAAAAAATGTATGTACCACTAACAAGGGATTTTTATGCACCATACTTAATGGGTGAAGAAAAGTAGAATGAGTCTATTTTGAATAAAGAACATACTTTTCCAATTATATCCCTTCACCTTTTCTGCAGCAGCAACACTTCTTTTCTCCCATGCGCTGTCTGAAGTGGAAGAATATTCATATAGGCACCAATGAGAAAAAAATTTCACTTACAGAAAAGAGAAAAGGGAAAGGTGAGACAATGAAAGAGGCAAAAATAAAGATGGGAAAGAAGAAAACTTAAGGCCCTTGGGAGAACTGGGATTTTGAGTTATTTGTGATTTTGTGCCTTGGTATGGTAGATTTTTGTTAGGAGGTAAATATAACTCATGGTTGCCCAGGAGAAGTCCTCTGTAACATGAATCACTTTAATGTCTGATTTTCATTATAAAGAGCCATGGAGTTTTAATGTTATCAGTCCTAATCCAGAAAGATGCAGGTGCAAACCAAGCTCTGTGCATAGGGGTAATGAGGACAGCAATTTCAGCTACTGTGAGCGCCTTGTGGGTGAAGATCCATTAGGAGGAAATATCCCCAGGGACCAGGCAAAGTTGGCATTCTATACTCTGCTGGCAGAGTGACTTTGAGCTCTCCAGATGATTTTAGTAGTTTTGCAGTAGCAACTGCAGGCAAATTTCAGATTAAGTATAAAACAGTGGTGCTTTACTTAAATACTGAACGACACATTCAGTAAAGCAAATCTGCTCTATTCATACTGCTGTCTAATTCAATCCATTTTCAATGCAGGATTTTTAGCTCTTCTGTATAGGATATTGCATTGACATACATGTCAATATTGGTAAATCAATATTTCTTCATTTTCATTTTCTTATCACACCACAAACATTTTCAAAGGTAAACTAAAAGGGCTTTGTACATAGGTAGGAGAAAATTAAGAATGAGAGTTATGTAAGTTGACACAATCTGACATTGTGGAAGAGGTACACAGTATTTGTATGTTGTGCTGAAATGATTGAACAGTAAAATAATAACATCAACATTGCAATTTTGTTAGGTTTCAGAGTTAACGGGTGCTGGTAAGTAATTCTACACACATCCAGAATTCTACACACTTGTTTGTGTTTCTTTGTGAGGATGAAATTACTGCCTAAAAATAAAAACTTAAAATCTGAAGTACAGGTCAACAGGAAATTGCTTAATCATCTGTGGGATAACTTGATACCTAGGGAAATTTTATACAATCCAAAGGAGTGAATTTTGTGCCACATCTTGGTCATAGACTGGAAGGAGACAACTGTCTAACAAACTAGATAGGAAAGGTCAAAGCTTAAATTCATACCTTTCATTGGGAGAATCATTATTCTAATGTAATTTATGAGATGGATTTTCTTTGCTGAGGTAACAGGAGTGTCTCTTCTGATAACAACATGACGATACCAATGTAAAATAGAATCAGCATAAAATCTCAATTTTGTCTCCTGCAAGTAGTGTAAAATTTAGGTGTGTTTGTGAAATTTTATGCAACAATCTGATTACTAATGTTTTACAATGTGGAAATTTGTGAACTCTTCCTCCCTACATGTCCAAACTCTGATGCAACAGGAAAATGAAAATAGTGAAATTAAGAGCCAAAATATGGTGGTTTGTGGCAGAATGAAGATTGTTTGGAGGGGATGTTATATTTTTTTCATTATCAGTTGAATTTTTTCTTTCAGCTATTGAATTTTGTTCAGCAAGATTTCTCTTGGTATAATTGCTGAGAGTTAAGGTTTCATTTAGTGAAGAGCTGAGCTACTTTAACCAGAGATGATGGACTTTGACAGACTATACCTGGTAATTTGAATATTATCAGTTGGTCTATTTAATTTCCTCAAAAAGTTTTTTTTTCTCTTGATTATGACCTAAATGCAACTGTATTTTGCTCAGATTGTTTAGTTTATTAGTTTATTAGTTTTAAAAATGTAAGGCTTCTTTCTCACAGGCAGTATTTTTACCTTAATGATTTAATTCTCAAAGCTGTATCTTTAATGTGAGTTGTCTCAGTGAGTAAGAAAAAAGTCCACTTTTGATTTCTTATTGTTATGGTTACTGAGAGATAAATGGAAGTAATTTAATGTCCCATTGTGGAAGTAGCTAAAGATTTAATATGAACGGTTGCTTGAAATATGTTCTTTTATTAATGTTAATGCATTTGAAATATTTGCTTAAATCTCAGAAGGATTTATATATTCTTTTGATTACTGAAAATCTAGTATCATTGAATTTGATCCAGCTTATTTTTCAAAACATTGAGTGCTAAGGAGAGGTGGTCCAGCATGTCCCTGATTTTGATACAAATGTGAGACATATTAAATTCATTCATGAAGAGCATGAGGAAGTTGTTCATATCCAGGTCATCTGCTGAGACTAGTCCTATGCTTTGGTATGAGATCTGGCTTTGAGTGAGCTTTGGTGCAGAGTTTGAGAAGAGAGGCCAGGGTTCATCATGCCTTTGAGCAGGCACAAGCACACATGCACAGAAGGGCCAGGGTAGAGCTGGACATACAAGTTTAATGCACTCCATCATCTACCCTGTGATGCTGTTCAGTGTAGTTCCATTTTCCAGTCAGCTGCAGGTTCCTCGCAAGCATCGGAGACCAGGTGAGACAAGGGCAGCTGGGACAGGCATTGCGTCCAAGTGAGGGTGCTGGGGAGCACGTGCAGGTTCACCTTGTCGGAACTGCTGTACCCCTGGAGCAGCCAAAGAGTCGCAGAGCAGTTTTATGTTTTGACCCATGCCTTCCTGAACAGTGGAACTACAGATGAGGAGATCAGCTAAATTGTGCTTATTTGAGAATCCGTACTGGAGTCTCTTTTCCCCATTAGTTTTAAAGTGGGGGATTGGAGCATTCTCACCTTCACAGGGCACTGGGAGACCCTAAGAACTGGGTTACCTGTTGCATTGCTGAAAATATGTAAGGAAAAAAATAGAAGCAAACTGTAGAAAGCCTTTTATAACTAGTACATTTACAGCTGCAATTTAGTATGAAGCTTGGTGGCCTTGAGATATGGTATTTCTTTTTTTCTTCTGATGTTTCTCATGTTATTTTCTCTTTTTAAAACCAGATACTGTACAACATGGCTTTTCACTTGGTTTGTGGAATTTTTTTTCTCATTTTGATAAGGGGAGAAGGTTGCCTTTGTTTTATTTAGCTTTATTTTAAATAATATTTTATTTTAAGAAGGCTATTTTACCATGTTTACAGTGCACTTCAATTTTTTATTGTGTCATGCTCTTCCAGTCCCTTGGTGGGATGAGAGGTGAATGTATGTATTATATAATTTATGATTAATTTATGATGAATCACATATGATGAATACTGCTTATTAAATATTAAAGCCTTGTCTACAGTCATGGCAGTACTATGGCAGTGGCACTCCTGTCTGTTCATACGCTACTGTTGAGCAAACTCATTCACTTAGGCTGTGTTGTCAGCACTCAGTTAGTTATAAGAGCCCTGCCTAGGCAAACGGTGTTAAGAATTGGCTCTCTTTTCAGAGTGGTAGCCCTGCTACTGCCTTCCCCATGCCCCTTGTGCACCAGCAGTTGGGGACGTAATGAGAGCAGAATCTCTTCAAAACGTAGTTGGAAACAGAGAAGGTGCAGGTAGTTCCCCAAACCCACAGGGATTATTGTAAGTCCTGGTTCCTTGCTGGCAGGCCCCTCACTGGTAGAGGGCTGAGCGGAGTTGGAGAATAACCTCACAGGAGGTAATGGCCTGGATCTGAACAGGCTAGATTTTGACAGTCCATTTTTTATTAGTGAGGACTGGAATTTGGACAAGGGAATAATTTACCTGCAGAGGTTGTTGCAGCATCTGGAAAATCAACTCCCAAATAAACACAGTAAAACAGAGGGGAGAAACAGTGTAGAGGATTGTGTGCTGCCACTTTAGGGCAGTTGTTCTTAATGAAGGTATTTTTCCAAATTCGTAGCAGTGACTCTGAAGCAGAAATAGTAGAGAAATCAGAAATCTACAGAGCTCTCTGACTCCTCTGAAATCAGGGGAATCCCCCCACTCAGAAATATATTTTTATAAGGCAGAAAAGGAAAAGTAGCCTTCTGATGATGTTTTGTGCTCTGCCTTGCCTTCCTTGGGGTGTTGACCTTTATGTGTCAGTGAATGCAGTGTACAGCAAGGAAAAAATGCTGTCACTGTGTGATGCAACAGACCTTAACCCTGAAGTCCTTGCTTCGCTGTATTTAGTGCCAGCCCAGCAGGCAGATTTTCTTGTACATTTTCTTGACTCTTGAGTGTCTGTTATAGCAGGTAGATTAGAAGGGGCAGGAGAGATCTGAGAATTTCAGTCAGCGAATACAGGATTGATAATTTCATATAGGATGCCATGTAAGACCACATGAAAGTGGGTGCTATTTTCCTGAGATGACTGCATCATATGGAAACTAAACTAGAAGCAGCAGACAGAGCATTTAAGCACTGAAATAAAAAAAAAAAATCATCTGTGGTGAGTAACTGTGTGACAGGAATGTGTGATTCCAATTAGTACAATGAGAAAGGAAAGGACTGTAATTAATTTTGACTTGATGGTCTGGTATAACCAACTTGTGCTACGTAAAGATTGTGTGATCAAGTACTGAAAAGTTCTTATGGTACAGATAACAGAAATCAATGGTTCTTTGCATGGCTGCACCATGGAAAAAAGAATTCTAAAACACAGGCATATTACTTCAGAACTTCTTACATATTTTCTGAGAGCTCAAGGTATAAAATTGCAATAAAATCTAATTCTAATGAATATTTGACTTTGGTTTTGTTCTTTTCCCCAAGATTTCTTTAGACAATTTAATGATATGACAGATTATCAGGAGCTTGTTTTAATATTAATTAAATCACACACAAAGACAAAATTCTCAGCCCTTAAAATTACATAAACGAATTCGACTTAAAAGGTTTGATCTTAATGGGGAGTAATATCTTCATTGGTATTGAGCCTTTGATCTAATATCACTTTATACATACAGCTGTGAAGATTAAAAAAAAAAAAAGACCGTAACAGTATGTGGAAATTACCAAAGGAAAAACTATGTTTCGTAACATAGTGCTTTATTTTCTTTTTTGTACAGGAGGAAATCATACTGGGAAAACCCTATCTTTGGTCTTAGGAATGGCAGCAGCACTAGGATTGTTATGCATTTGAAAGAAACAGTTTTCACTGAATCTCGCATATCTAGTTACATTTTTCTCTTTTCATTTAACTTGAATGAGTAAATTGCAGATAAAAAATGTAGTGACTGCATCTCTTTTTTGCGTGTTACTAGACAGTTGTTGGAATCCTCACTGATTATAGTAGGTCAGATTATTCTCATTATTAAATGACAGTGGTCATTAAAACAGCAAACATATTTCTGTAGAATTCACTTTATAAAATGTCAGCAAGTTTGTATGTTTTTATTAGTTCCAAATCAGGTATTTCAATAGACCATTTGTAAGTATTCCCAGAGCAATGTCCATTTCTGAATTTTTGACACCACACAAAGATATTACAAATTAATCAGATTTTCAGATTTCTGCGTAATAACTCTGCACATTTATTGTTTAATCCAATTCTAAAATGCTGTTATGATTGACAACTTGCTGTAGGGATAGAAGTCAATTTAATAATATGTAGCAGTCAATTTTATTTGAACCTTAATGTGGTGAAGGTGTTTTTTTTCACATTTCCATTATTTATAAGTTGTTCCCCTTGGAGAATATATAAAAGAATTTGTTTTAAATGAGCTGATAATACCCTCTTTAAAATTTATGACAGAATTGTATCCTTTTTCCTTACAGCACAAGGGTGTGCCAAGAAACTCTTTCAGAATTATCTTGGTATTCATAGGACAAACATTGGAAAAGAGCATCTTGTTAAGGTTTACTTAGAAAGGAATTTCAACCACTCATCAGAAAAAAATAACAAAACAGGAGTTATCATACCAACCAGGAAACCTGGTGCCATTGCCAGGGTTTTCTTTATAAGAGACCACAGTACTCTTGCAGCTACATGTGATACTTGCTGTCATTCTTACAACTTCAAAAATCAATGTGGGCCTTGTCATGGCCTCAGCACTGAAAAATTGTGGATCAGTTGAGCCCTTCACCCAGAGGAAATGGAAGACTGGGATGTAGTTTTGAAAACATCTTGGTACTTTCTTACAACTGATAGGATGTTTTTATTTTTCTTCCTCCCTTTCAAATCTGTATTGCAGACTTCAGCAAAATCTAGTAGGGCTGGACTGTGTTCTATCCTTAGCAAGCCATTAGTGCCCGGCATATAGTTAGATTGTTGGATATTGATCATCTCAATAAATGCTGGAAATCCTTGGTTTCACAGAATTTTGCTCATCCTCCACATGCAGTTTAAAAAACAAGCTGTCATTTGGAAGCATACCAGTTTTCAGTTTTCATAGTGCCTTTTTATTGTGCATAGTAGAGCCTTTGCTGCCTCACTAACTGACAAAAGAAAATACTTTATTAAGATAGAAAGTAGATGTGACTTGATTGTTTTTCAGATAATTTTTGCTTTCAGAAATTGCAATGGCTGATGCTCACCTAAGCGTAAAAAAATGCAGTTCCCACACGCACCGAGTGCTCATGTACTGTATGTAAATTGATGTATAATGCAACCCACATTAGCTGGGTTGATGATAGCTTCAGTTTCACTGCTGTCAGATTTCTGTAACTCTTTGAATGAGTTGGCTGGTCTGAATGAACGTTAGCATAATTTATGCAGCTGATAAGCGTTTTGAGTGCTTGAGTTATTGATAAAGCACTTTAACATATCATTTTCAGCTTCATGTTATGTGACATCAGAGTAGAAGGTAATGTGGCAGCCCCCAGGCTTGATATTAAAGTCAATCTGTTCTCTGGATTTCAGAGGCCAGAGGAAACACAGTGCTGCCTGATACGAGCCCAGCAGACCAGCACCAACCCAGTCAGTCCCATCCCGCATTCCCTGCTGGGCCTCAGGTCAGTATCTTTCCTTTTGACTAATCAAGACGTGCAATTTGATGAAAAATAAATGATTGATCATCTTTGATCTGTGTAATGTAGAAAACGTGATTATCTTTGGTTGCATTCAGTGTTACAAAAAGGGGACATGTATGTATTGTGTATATTTTAAAAGTCAAGTTTGGCAAGATCAGATTTTGTATGTTTTTCTAAAATAAAACTTAAGAAGTTTTAGATATTTAGGAGGTTAAAATATTTGAATTTCTTATGTAAATTACTTCTGAAATTAATATAAAAATTTAATATTAAAAAGCTTGTGCAATTTTAATGCAGAATTATTGTCTCTGGCAGTTATGTCTGTCACACAGAGCTCCTGCATTAGTAAAGGTATTTTATTATCTTTTATGCCAGATATTTATTTTCTTCAGAGCAAAGTGTAGACATAGTAGTATGGCACTTTATAAGACTTTAAAATATTTCACATCTCACTTCACAATTTTATCCAAGTTCAGCCATACTCCAAGAAGATACTCAATATTCTTCCACTTCCCAGGGCAGTCTGGGTCCACAAAGATTCTGGTAGTTGTTGCTGTAGTGTTTTCTGCTGTTATCAATCAGTATACAACCAGGAATTTTTTTAAAATATTGGCATTTACTAATTGTAGGCGAAGTTAAGTCTTCTTTTGCTCATAAATTATCTTTGGTGCATGTGTAATGAATTTTCCAGTCTAGATTCAGCTGGGATCACTACTATGCTACGTGACTGGGGCTTACAGTTTCAGACTGTCATGTTTGTCAAACCTTTCTGTGTTGGTGAAAATGTATGCTTTAAGATACTGGAAGCAGTGCATGTCTGTAATGGCACACGAAAAGATCTCAAGCCAGAAGAGTTCTAAGAGTGTAATACTGAGCTATACACAGTAAAATAGGTTTATGTCTGTGGTTTCTTACAGCCACTACTGACAGCCCAACAGTTAGCCTCAGCAGTAGCGGGGGTGATGCCAGGAGGCACTCCAGCCCTGAATCAGCCAATCCTTATTCCTTTCAACATGGCTGGGCAGCTAGGGGGCCAACAAGGACTTGTCCTAACTCTACCTACAGCAAATCTCGCCAACATCCAAGGACTGGTAGCAGCAGCTGCAGCAGGAGGCATCATGACTTTGCCATTGCAAAATCTACAAGGTAAGTCATGTTGATAATTTTTCTAACAGGTTCTTTCACCTGTTTTATGCCATCTGTCTCTTTTAAATTGAGTGATCTCTTTTTCAAATAAAATGTTGCTCTTCATGAATATTGAAAAGTAATACCTGGATTGTTTTTGAATGCTTGGGAGATACTTAAGGGCTATTTGTCTTTTTATAAAAACATATTGGAGGTGGGGTCTTATATTCTATGAGTCAGTAATGTAAACCACTTGAATGACTCATTAGGTTTTTCTGTCATCAGTGATCTGCTCACAGATCACTTTAAAATTTCAAATCATAGAATAATAGAATCATAGAATATTAAGGGTTTGGAATGGACTTTAAAGATCATCTAGTCCCAACCCCACCTGCCATGGGCAAGGACACCTCCCCCTACACCAGGTTGTTCAAGGCCTTATCCAATCTGGCTTTGAACAGTGCCAGTGTTGGGGCATCCACAACCTCCCTGGGCAACCTGTTCCACTGTCTTATCACCCCTACAGTGAAAAATTTCTTCCTAATATCTAACCTAAATCTTCCCTCTTTCAATTTGTACCTCTTACTCCTTGTTTTATCACTACAATTCCTGATGAAGAGTCCCTCTCCAGCTCCACTGTAGGCCCCCTTCAGATACTGGAAGTTTGCCATGAGGTCTCCATATGATCTTCTCTTCTCCAGGATGAACAACCCCCACTTTCTCAGTCTGTGTTCATAGGGAAGGTGTACCAGTCCTCTTACAAACTTCATGGCCCTCCTCTGGACTTGCTCCAATGGTTCCATGTCTTTCTTATGTTGGGGACACCAGAACTGTGCAGAGTACTCCAGGTGGGATCTCACATGAGCAGAGTAGAGGGGCAGAATCACCTCTTTGACCTGCTGGCCACACTTCTTGTGATGCAGCCCAGGATTCGATTGGCTTTCTGGGCTGTGACCATGTGGAGTTTTTCATCACCTGTCACTCCCAAGTCTTTCTCCTCAGGGCTGCTCTCAATCACTTCTCTGCCCAACCCATTGGTGTGTCTGGGATTGCCATGACTCAGGTGTAGTACCTCGCACTTTGCTTTGTTGAACTTCACAAAGTTTGCTTCAGTCCACATCTCAAGCCTGTCAAGGTGCCTCTGAATGCCATTATCCCTTCCTTCCAAGCAAGTTGACTGCAACACACCACTTTTTTCACCACTGCTGATTAAAGCAGCTGTATGAATAGAGGCAACTAAAAATACAGTATTGCATGAAAATAACTTTTTTTTAAAAAACTTTTACAGTCAAATCAGAGTTTTTTCATCTGTCATCTATGCCCCAGATACATGTTTTTGTTCTTGCTGTGGGAGGTCTGCTTTATCAGTAAGGTTCTGCCATCCTCTTTCAAGTTGTTGAGAAAGTTGCATGACTCCAAAGTAACTAGGAAAAAAGTTAATCTCTGTATGTATCCTCTCTATTGTCTGAGCTGTACCGTGTTTGCAGCAGTTCTACCCTGAGGGATCTGCTACATTTTCCCTGTGGTCTAAAATCAGACTGAAAGCAGTTCTGTAAGATCTCTTTTCTTTCCTAGTATTCTCTTGTGTCAATGTATCTAACACTGTTAGGAACAGTACTCAATCCAAGTACATATGATATAAAATACAGATGTATTTATTTACTATTCCTAACTATGTTGATGCCTCCTAGAATGCAGTTGCTGCTGAACAGAACGGAACAAAATACAGCAAGATAAGAGTTAGCCGATCTCTTACAACAGAATTGTATATTTTTAATGGAAGATGACAGTAAAGGAAGTGATAGTCCAGTGTGAAAGTGATAAAGGTGAGATAGGAAGTGTAAAAAGAAAGCTTTAACTCTTTAGATTTATTTATTTATTTATTGTTTTTTCTTTCCAATGTAAATGGTACAAAAAATTTTCCTCCAACAAAATGGTAATTTTTAAAAATTAATCCACTGCACTATACCCTAAATACCTTTTAGTCACCAAGCTCTGGTGGCTGCTGATTACCAGATGCATTGTTTGAAGCACCAGATCCTACAGGTTGTCAAACAGAGAAAACAAAGAGACAGCTCTTGTGTTGAACAAACCCCCTTACAAAGCGCGTGCATGGTACTCTCACCTGTTGGAGCAACTACTTGCCTTTACCTTGTGCATGTTTTAAAGTTTAATGTCAACAGACCTCTCTTATCATAGTTGTAAATGGTTTTCACTTTAATGTTTAAAATAATGTCTCTCTCATACCATTAAGCTGCACCAAAGAACCTGTCATTCATAAATGATAGATGAAAAGGACACACTAATGCACAAATTTTGCTTGTTTAAAATTTGAGAGTGCATGTAAAGTAGGAACGGGAGATTAAAAAAATAATGCAAGAACAGGAGTGGGTAAAAGCAGATATAACAAAGTGAAGGGGAAGTAGCTTTTTAGCGTAGGTGGATGATGAAATCTTAATGAAGAAACAGGCATTATAAAAACGTATCCTTCCACTCTGGATTGCTCCAGGTTAGAGTTGCTGGGTATGTAGTATTATAAATAAACATAAGCTTATGCAGTTCTTACGTCATTTATTCACCCCATGTTGAAAAGCTGGAGGGATAGGGATTAAGCCAGGCAACCTTTGCTCTTTAGTTTAGCCATGGATGTCTAATTGCTAGCTAAAAGATGTAACTCTGCTGCCAAATAAATTTTGCAAGCAGTGACCTTACCAGATGAAAAGGTTTCCTTTATAATCTTTACTGGTAGATAGGAGCCTGGGATCAAATAGGGACTTGCAGAAGCAGCAGGTTCAGTTCCCTGTCTATGAACACAATCACACCTTCCATAATGTGTCTGAAAGGAACAGATCTCATGAATTTATTTAGTTGTATTGCTGTTTGTTGTCTTCTCTACCCTTCCATCTCGTTCTTCTAAGCAAGTGCTACTGCCTGCCCTCAGTTTTTGGAAGTGAAACTGATACACAGGACAGCAAAGTAACCTGATCAAGATAGCTCCTACTGTCCTGAATCACAGCTGTAAACTGCCATTGCTTGCTCTGTAGCCCACTATCCAATGCATGCATGAATGGAGATAGGAATCAGGTGAGAGTGTTGTGTGGTATTATCAGTTCCATTGAATTTAACTGACTTCTGGTCCCTGGTTTTTTTTGTGGTTGCTTGAAAATAATCATAGAATGTGTGTTCTGTTTTGTAGACAGCACTTTTATAGGTATACTCGTAAAAGCCCATGCTTGAACACAGTTGGGTAATTCCTGCTGTTTTGGTGAAATCAGACCATAATCATCAGCTTCCATCTCTTAACCTCACTGTAGCATGGTCAACTTAGATAATGGGGGGACATGTTTTTCTGCTGTTTTCCAACCTGTCTTAATACTCCTGTTGTCACATCTGCTGTCCCTGAATTTTCAGTGAGGTCAAATATAGATGTCCACAGCTCCTGTGAGGGGGGTCTTTTCCTGTCTTTCTTCTCTCATAAGTAAACTTCTAAAACTCTTCATTGCAAACTGCCCCAGCTAGGTAACTCAAAAGACACCCTGAACACTTTTTGAGTAATAGATGAATTCAGAAAAGTTCTGATCTGACAGAGTACTCGAATTCATACTGAATATTGGTCAAGTGAGTAATTCCACTATATTTTTTGTGCTCCACATATATGTTTAAATGATTTTTTGCTCAGGAACTTTCAGGTCTGGTTCAGGGTGATAAATATGAGACCTCAGAGTGCCTAGATAAAATAATGAAAATCCTTGTTTATGAAAAAAGAGCACTCATTGATAGGAATCACAGAGGAGATATGTTAAGTATTTAAAATGAGAGAACTAAAGTTTCTTTTAAAATGGAGCAATTAATGATTGCTCACACAGTATAACTTAGTGATATTGCCTATTCTTCACTTGCCAGTTACCTATTAAAAATATTTTTTTCCCCGAATGTGTTCGTGTTAAATTATTCCGTTGCTATATGGTCCTGATCTACCACTAAGTTGAATTTCATTGCTGTAAGTAAAAAGAGATTTAGACCAGACCTCTTCCAAAAATTCTTTTCTTCATACATACTTGATTATTTTCTGTTCATTACACCCTGTCATTTGTCATATACACTGCTGTAAAGTATCTGTTTCCTGAGAAAATACATCAAATATGTGCGAACAGAAGGAAGGGAGGTGAATGTGTAAATTCTTGCTGTGAAATTTAGGAAAATATGTTTTCCCTGGCTTCAAGTAAGCAAATTTCATATGCACAACTAATATGCAAATAATACAATTTACTGAGATGGAAGAGGGTTGGTGGCAGAATAAAACTATCTATTCTAGTGAAAAACAGAAATCCCTGAACATAACACCCATTCACCTGGGGAATTTTGACTTTCCACCAACAGTTCTTTGAAGAAAACAATAAAATCAGCAACAATAACTTTTTAGTGTAATCCACTAAAAGCACTGAAGATAAAAGTTTAAAAACTATCCATGGAAGATGTCGTCCCAATAAACTTACACACCTGTTTTCCCCTCACCATTTCTTAGAAATACAGGTGGAACATAGCCATGCTTTCCTAAAATTTTGCAGGTGTCACATAACAGTGGTGAGGTTGTGAGATGGGAAAAAGTGAGGCAGGTACCCTACAAGATGGTGTGTTTCATGTCTTCTTCTCTTGGTCCATTGCTTCTTGGCCTGTCTTTATGGACTTAATCCAGAAAGTAGTCTGACAGCCTTCCTCCTAATCATCCAAACTGAGTACTCATCTTCTTGCCTTCAGAAAACTTTTCTGTGGGCTGAACAGTTTCAATTTTTGCATCTCTTTTGCCAGGTCAGGTTTCTCTAGGTTTTGGGAGGAGTATGTTCTATTTTTTAATTTTAGTTATCCTTCTCAAGAGACTCTCCAAGGGACTAGCAGTTGTTTAATCTCAGAGTATTCAGTAATGCCTGGGAGCTGATATTCATGAAAAGACTTTCTCTCCTTAAGCCCATCTGATTTTTATGTCTCAGTGTAATATTTCTGTATAGCTGAACAAGAAACCTTTTGGGTGGGGGGGCTGAGTTTGTTTTGATTTTTTTCCTTCATGTAATTTTAACCCTGTGAATTTCCTGTTGAAATAACTGAAAAATGGGAAGACATTCCAGTCCTGGGGAGTTGTTAACAGCTGTACTGTCTTTTTAGTCTCTTTTACGTGACAACCAAAGCAGTTTTAGCTAAAAAGTTAATGTATTTTAGCTAGTCTTTTAGTATAACATATGTGTTTGAAATTAGAAAATGGCAATGTTTTCTGTCAGCTCACTGCTGTTCACTCACTCACCATGGATAACAGTCTGCAAAGGGCTGGTCCAAATACATTTTATCACATAGCAATGGCATAACACTGTTTTAGACAGATGTGCCAATATGGAGAGAGAATGACACTGGAACTTTGAAAGAAATCAACAAGCTGGAGACTGTTGGCACTGAAACTTTGTGTATTTTATTTCCACTACCCATTGTACTGCTCCTAAAGTGGATGTCAATAATTTATTTACAAGTCAAAGTTTCTCAGTCTTGAGTCGTGAAAGAAATGAGAACAAACTATCTCTCTAAATCACTAGTGAAAGGCTTCAGTGCTGAAAGGAAGTCTTGCATAGCTGAAAATGTGAAATCATTAAATTACATTATTTAAACAGCAGCAGGTCATATTTTAGCAGCAATACAATGGAAGGGGAAATGTATTAAACATCTTGAGAAATAGGAGACAGCTATTAAAATGCACTGATATGGGTTACAGTTGGCACAGATAATGGTAAAAAAAAATTAGGAAGACTTTTTTTATATGGAGATCAATCAAAAAGAATGTTAGGTAAAGACAAGAGTAACAAAACGAAAAAAACCCTATTGTTTACACTTATTAGATCTTGTTTCCTCTGAACAAAGATTTGTGTCATTAATTGTACAACAGATAAAGTAAATATGCTCTGTCTCCATTCCTCCATGTACACACACCTTAAAAATCAGAAATCAGAGAGAGATGAAAAACAAGAAAGAGACAGAAAAGAAGTAAACTACAAACCTCAATTGCTTACTGATCTAGAGTCCAAATTCCAGTATCTTAGAACATTTTTCCCTTTTAACTAAAGTGATGCAGTCCCTATTCATTTGTATTCCCCTTCAAGTAACATGAAATAGCTTTCAGAGTCTACAGAAAGGCAGTGTTTCACTTATGTATTTTAATGAGCACCAATGTCAGTAATAATCAAAATGATGTTTCACTTAGAGGAATAGTTTATTCCCAGGTACTTTTGCAGTGTACTAACATAACCAGAACAAGAATGACAAGAACCAAGAGGAAGAGCTGCACTCGTAGCAATTTCTATGAAGCCCTCAAACCAAATATACCCCTCTCATCACTGTATAAATGCTGCACAAAATGCAGTCACTGTGGAGACCTCACTTACACAGAAGGGGATAGCCAACCCCAAAGACAAGCTTCCCTAGCTTACTACATGGAAAGAAATAAGAGAGATGTGAGCATCTGTAAGTACACTGTGGCATGCACAGAGTGTCTATGGATTAGCAGCCACTACAGCAGGCTATCAGGCTATCAGCTGTATCCCATCCAAACTGTTGTAGGATAACTGAACTAATATGCAGAGATCCCTGAAGATGGGATGAGTTATCTCTGTCTGGTCTCCCAGGAAATGTACTTTTTTGGAAGGCTTAACATTTGCTTTCGGGAGAAAGGGCAAAATCTCCTTTTCTGTAGGTAGTATAGCAAGAATCTTACTGGGTTGTTTGTTTACTTGTTTGGGTTTTTTTCCCCATAATACAAGGCTTCTCCTGTGCGAATGCATTGGCCCCATGTTAATTGCTCATCTTGTTCAGTGGCAAATTGCTGCCTTCACAGAGGGAATGTGAAAGGTTCAGGTCTTTATTAGTTACTAGTTGTTTATTGATCCCTCCCAGAGTGTTAGCTATTTGTTGTTTGGTTTCTCTGCCCCATAAGTTAAAGGCCTACCATCAGAGGCATTAAAATGCAGTAGTCTTAATGCTTGTGTACTCTGTTGTTGACCTCCACCCAAAATAGACCTCAGACATGCCTATTTTTTTTGCTCCTGATGGTTGTGGAACAATATCAGTGAGAAGTAATGATGTGATGTAGATCAAATTCGGAAATCAAAGTGTTCACACCTACTTAAACATTTCATGCCAAGTACTGACAAAGTCTAAATTTCCAGACTTCTATGCCAAGAAGCAGATGGGAAAGATGGAAGTAGTCTGCACCTCCCCAACCTCCTCAAACTTTCCACCAAAACCCTATTGGTTAACTATCCTTTAGCAGGCATGACCACTAAGCTAGGAGTTGTGGCGTGACCGGTATGCGAGACCTGGTCATTTTGGGGAATGCACACTTTTATTGAGCCCTGACTCAGACTGATACTGCTCCTAACAGGAGTATTTTGCATGCAGGATTATAAATGAAATTTCCATCAACCAGAACATGGATGCATTTTAATGCTGCTTTTAAAGTATATCTTTGCACCTGTTTTGAGAAGCCTTTAATCTTCTTCTTGAATTTAGACTGTGACATTTAAAATTAATGTAGAGAAAACTCATTCCAATAATGTGAAGCAGTCAACTCACTGTAATCTTACAAAAGCCAAGAAATCTCAAATGCTAGTGAAAAACCTAGCTAGTGTTTGTCACTCTGTTCTTTACCTCTGCATTTTCACACTCATGCTACATGCAGTAGTGGATCACATGGGAATAGGTAGGTACGTCTGGATCACATACACACAGATGGGTACATCTGTATGATATATGCACATGTGATTCTCATGCTGGTCCAAGACTCTCTACTGCAATAGAGAGAGTTGTAGAAAGATTACCAGGATGGATTTGCAGCCTTCACTCTTAATTTCCTTGCCTTTGTGGATTTAAGTCAGACATTTATAGTATTTGTTGTTTAATTTTCTTTGTTTTTCCATGGTCTTTGTATTAATAAAATCCCTATGATTCATGTTTTAAAAACTCCCTGGATACAGACTTGTATTCCTGATTCACCAGTGAGATTCTAATCAAGGACATATATATTTAGGGACTCATAAAAACAACAAAGTCTTTATTGACCTTTATTAAATTTCTTTAATGTCTTTGTGATTCTGTACCACAGAACCATACACTTCCTCTTTATGGAGACCNAAAACAACAAAGTCTTTATTGACCAACTGGATTTACAGACTTTTTTAATAGTGTGACTTTTGAATGCATGGAACATACAAACTAAATGCCTGAGCGTCAATTTTTTTAAATGAAATTTCTNTTTTTTTTTTTTTGTCATGGAAAGTTCTGAAGGTATCGTATGACTTTCTCATTAAAATCTTAAAGTTTATGCATCCTGAAACATTTTATAGAATTTTCTTTTCTCTTTTTCCTTTTTTTCAAAAAAATATCTCTGCTACTGAGATTGTCCCATAAATGGGAACAGAATATATCCATCAGAACATCAGAAACTATAAAAGGGAAACTTCCTTCAGTTTTCTCGTCCCCAGACCTCTGTGCAATCCTATGTCCTCTGGGCAGAAAGTTGTACTCGTGGAGATCTTCAGGCCTCTGTTTCATTTTCCTGAAGCTGCCTTCATTCCTTGACTGTTTCATCTTTGCAAGCTTGTTACTCTGACAGATGTAGCAGACCTAAGACCTGTGTTCTTGCTCTGCACTTTGGCCCAGGTGTTCCATATGATGGAAGACAATTCATGCACATTTTTTGCAAGTCTTCCCACCTGTAAACAAATGTGTAGATAGCGGTTATGCTTTCCTACAAAGTGGCTTAAATAACTACTGTTAGATGCCTTGAGTTCCTCACACACAGCTAGATCTTTGCTAAATGTTCTAAATTCCTAAGTCTTGTTCCCGTCCATAGATGTGAAAGAGTCTAGGCTGTTTTACCAGTAGCTGCAAAAATAAAATGAATTTTCCTTGACCTACATGACCTACAGTCATGTTTTCCAGCTCATAGAAGGACTGGAGGTTTCCACCAAGGTCAATAAGATCCAGCACCATACAGGCTCTTAGATAATTGCCTGCTATAGTTTTTTTTTTTTTCTTATTTATATTTACATAAATACTGCTTTTAAACTTAATCATCTATAGACTCGACATATCTTACAGACTCTTTTTTCACTTAGTTGTGTTTTAATATGATAAATGATACAATGTTAAAAATAAATCTTCATCATAAAAACAAGGTACTCATCTCATTTCCAATGATTCATTCTATTCAAGTAAGCAGTGACGCTTCAGATTTACAGTATATTTTTCTTTCTGTTTCTCAGATCCCGTTTCAGTCTCTTGTGCCTTTCCTCATCCAGATCTGGCTCTATCCATCCTTTTTATTTCAGCTTGGTTTCTTAAGCTATTTGCAACCCAAGTATTCCTGAATGTATTCTGTACTGTGTAGCTGACTTCCTATTGCATCAGCAGTAATAACTGAAGAAGAGGTGATAAAACTGTTGTAATTTTACCATTATATTGGGCTTCCATATTTTAGAAGATGTAGTTGTAACAGGACGTTAATCCTGTTTAAAAAGCAAAGAAATGATAGTAGGACATTTTGAGGAAATTCACTTATTGGCACCCTGAAAGTTGTTTCTTTTGTCTTTCTTATTTTTGAAATCATAAAACCTCTCAAGAACAAATTTTGAACCTGTTTTCTGAAAACTGTTAAGTTTAACATCTGAACAGAGCAATCACTTTTGGATTCTCTGTTCAAGATTTTAGCTTTTCTTTTCCCAAAGCAGTGCTTGTGAATTGTAAAAGAAGTCTGTTTCCCCCTGCCCCAGCACTGCAGCATCTTTAAAAAATATTCAGTTCCCCAACCCCCCAAGCTTTCATTTTACTGGTAACCAAATCAGTTATTTGAATATTTGTTTTACTCTGCTTTAGCAAGAGTGGTTGTTCATGTTACATTTATCTAATATGAGCACCTTGGCCAGTTGTAACCAAAATTAAAACATATACTATTTGCTCCATTTCTCAAAAGAATATAATTGGTTCTAAGTGTAAGACTTATTAAGTGTATCTTTATGCATTTATGTTCCCATGAGTGCTATTATTTTAAAAAATTTTAGTGATACTTAAATATATCCAATGTTCAACATCAGATAATTTGAGTTTCCTGTGTTTTTAAGATAACTCAGAAGGGAGAAGGTTGTATTAAATAAATAATACAGATAAGTTTTATACTTACATATATTTCAAAGCTAATGCAGCTAACTTTCAGTGGAATGGTAACATAAGACACAGTACTATAATATGATTGATTTGTTTTGACAGCAGCCAAATAATTGAGAGTGAAAGGTGTCAGCACAGATGAAATATTGTATAAGCCACATTCAGAAGGCAAACCCAGCAGCAATAGCAACTGGAGTTTTATTTCCTTTGATATCGCACTGTTACTCACTTCCAGTTTATTATAAAACCATGAAAGGTATGCAACTTTACGTATGATAGAGGCTTTTATGGAGGGGATAGAAACATAAGTTTGTCAGGTACTTGAACAAGAGATACTGACAATGGGATTTATGATGGATACAATATACAAGGGTAAATTATCTTAATCTCTCCCACTAGTTTTCTCTCTTCTTTTAAACACTTTTTTCAGGCTACTGCTTATCTGGCGTCTTACCTCTAGCTTGGAGGGTAAGTGATTCCCTCCAGAGCAACCAGTCTATGGATTGCCTGGCAGGGGATTGCTGCAAAAACAGTGCTGCCATTACCCTCCCCAGCAGTGAAACTTAGGCTTAGTTCACCTCTTCTGCACCGCAAACTATACAGCTATACACTTTCTGGCTAACTGAGACAGAGTAAGGCTTGTATGTTTGCGTCATGGCATCCTACTGCACTGCAAGGATTGCAAAGAACTATAGTATCTTTTGAGTCTAGGAGACTGCAAGTGTACAAGTAATCTACTATAGAAAGTAGCCGAATAGACCAGCTGAAATAATGCCTGAACATGTAACATGATATGAAAATCACTTTTGGGCTTTCTTAAAAGTACGTTGAACAAGAGACTAGGGCATGCTTGTAAGAACCCAAGGTATAAAGCTTTCTTTGTCCTGAAGTGCCATTGATTTCAGTGGGAGCCAGACTCCAAGGTAGAGTTTGAATTGAAATTTATATGTCCTGCCATTTGTTTCAGAAATGCTGCATTTAAATGACACAATCTGATGTGAATGACAGGGGTTCTCAGTAATGAGCTCTTGCTCATGCAAAACAAAACAAACTATGACAACCATCATGTTAACAAGATCAGGAACCCTTGTGGCTTTGTAATGTAGCATCTAATCTATATCTATACCTATACCTATACAAATACAATTATTTTACTTGAAGAAAAGTAAATAACAGAATGGGATGAGATTTCTAATACAGATCAATTTATACACAGTCCCATTCCACTTGCATTCTTTTTGTCTCCTGATCTGGTAATTTCATAAATGGCATGGTGGAGATTAGAAACCAAGGCTGAGAAACCTAAACCTGCTGTTATTAATACAGGAAAAGTTTTCATTGAAGTGGTATAGGAAGGCAGGAAGTAAACCACTGTTCATAAAATATATCTTACTGTAGAGCAGGCTGTATCTTGTTTAAAATGGGTAGAGCAGACTTGAAATTAATCCTTGTGTTTTCACCATTTTCCTCATGTTTGACCTGTTCAGATAAGATTTCTTCTGGAGAAAACGAAACTCAAAATTCCACTACAAGTGCATAGCTACTACATTCCAGAGCCAAGTGGAGATACAAAGGACTAAACCAACAACTGGCCCTTTGGACAGCTTCAAGACCCATACAAACAGTATAAACCAGAGTAAATACATTCCAAAGTAGAAACCCTGAATTGCAAGTAAAGGGAGTGAAAGGGACTTGGAACCAACTACTTCCATCTAGTTTTCTTCTCATACTGCAGCAAATTACTTATTACCATTGATGTAGACATGCTTCAGGAAGAAGTAATTGTGACTATTGTACATGCAATGAAAACAAATCCTCATTGCTTATGATTCAGAGCAAAATAATCTAGACAGAGGCTTCTCTTAGAGCACTGAGTGCCCAAGTTGCAGGACTGTGTGTCTTATGTAATAAATAGTTCTCTGCCATCGGCACCTGCAGTTAAAATTAGCTTGGTAGGTCTGATTTTAGCCAGCAGCAGTTGTAAAGTTCTCTTTAGTAACTGAAGACAGAATGCTGAACATGGAATGCCTGCATGTTTGCGTGTGCATAAAGCTATTGATAGGCATTGAAATGGGAACAATGAAAGCATAGGCTTTCCAAGTGTCATGTTTTCTGTACAGATATTAGTCTCCTCATCAACAAGTATTACAGGACTACATGAAAATATGGATGGGCAATAAGACTCTATGGAGAGTGCATAGTACTCATGAAAAGTCTCTGCTTTCCTTTCCTTTCTTATATGACTTCAGATATTTTCTTTTCCATGTCCCAGCTTGTACCTATGAGCATATATGTATACTTCTACCGTTCCTTTTAGGCTTCAACTAGCTCCTTCATCCAGGAGCCTCTGTCCAGTGGGCTGAGGAGTACAAATTCTTCCTGAGAAGAATTTCACTAAGTGATGTATAAAGGTAGAAGATCTAGTTAATAGAAAGATGCGCAAGTGTCTAGCATGTTTCCTGGCCACCATAATTGGGATTCCTCTTTGATTGTTCACCTCTTGACTATTAGAGGCATTTGTTAATCCATTGCTGATGGAACAAAAAGCCACTGAAAGAAATAGGAGTGAAAAAATCAAAAAAGAGACGAGTCAGGTAAAACCCAAAAAGCACAGCCTTCTGGCCCTTAGCTGGCCAGGCAAATGGAAAAGAGAAAAAAAGTAAGCTAGCCACTCAAATGAACCAGCTCACAGGCATTTACCACATGTTTTTGTGGACCTTTTACTGATTGGTCACATAACCCAAACAACTGCTTGTTTATTTAGTTGAAGATAGAGTAGTTAGCTTTGAAAGTTAAAAGACCAGACAGGTTGTCTTCATAGTAATCCCTACTCCATAAAGATTCCAGTAACTATTAGTAGATGGGATTTTGCAGACTTCAGTGTTGTGAACAGTACTTCCTGATTAGCGAAAACTTATCATCTAAGAAGGAAACTGTAGAAGTAAACATTTTTCCACACACCTCTTCTTCTGAAGTGATTCCACATCATTGTTACAAGTAAGTGGTCAGCTCTAAGTGGTAATTGTGATATGCCAGCACAGAGCCAAATCCAGAGGCCCTCAACTCTCAGTTTTAGTGAGGCAGATTCATTTTAGATGTGATGCTTGAGGCCCTGTTGACATTTGGGGGTTTGGGTTTTAAAAATCCCTATGTGAAAACCCTCAAGGTTTGGCTGACTATAACCCGCAAATGGTTTGACAGGACCCTTTTTACAGAGACTGCTCAAGAGCCTTTCCCTTCCCCCAGTTGAGTGGTCAGCACTGACATACTCCATTATGAGAAAGCCGCACTTAACACAGAACTACTTTCAATTGTCATGAGCACTCAGCTTTATTTAAACTGACACCCTTTCCATCACCCCCAAGCTAGAATCCCAATGTCAGAGTGCTTCAAGAACTTCGGATTCAAAGCCATACTGTCTGGCAAAGAGCTGTGATAGAGTGGTTCAAAACTGCACAGAAGTGAACTTCTGAGATGGAAGGACAATCCCAAAGGTGAAGGGAGACATGGTAAATATGGATATGCTAGGTAAGCAGAGGAAAAGAGAGTGAAGGGAAGGCTTGCCTGTGGGTTCAGATTGGGAAAGAGACTTGGAGGACCCACACTTCTTTCTTCCCTTACTCTTAATCAATTCATTAAACTTCAGCGATCTGGGGTCATGCTATTAGAAAGGGTTACAATTCCTTTGTGTTCTAAGAGCTTCCTTCTCCCACCACAGCAGGTTGCTCAAGTACCAAGAATATGTGTAAACAATCTGAGATTAAACAACATGGAAATATTCATGCTCTGTTCCTACAGAGGAAATATAGTCTATCTGTAAACATGTGTTAAGTGACCACTAGATCACTCCTGTTTCTTAATATTAAGAAAATGCTAATGCATGTGCCAGCTCATTGAAGTGGTCCCGTTTAATATGGAAGAAAAGTAATTTTAATGATCCTCTGTTTACTAATGGAGAAACTAAGGCGCAGAATAATGAAGAGACTGCCCTATGCTTCTCCATAGAACAATAGCAAAACTAGCCATAGAAACCATGTTTCCAAAGTCTAGTCTGCAAATGTATATTTACAAATTTGTAGGAGGAGAACATTATTGTTAAATTAGTGTGAGAAAAGAGTATTGAAAGAGAATACTGTTACAGGATATTTTCTGGGTGTTCCTATAAAACATTTCTTACAGATTGTTTTGAAGGCTGAATCCTGGTTGTCTCAAAGGTATACTCCTTTGGCTTTAGGGTGGCTGATTCCATAAGTAAAATTAACAATATTCAGTTGTATATTTTAGCCCAAACAAAGAGAAAAAAAAGAGAAGAAAGAATGGCTCAAATAAAACACAGCCAATGTCTGAACTGTGAATGGTTTCCTCCTTTTCTCTCTTCTTTCCACTAGAGAAGTACATAATCACAGTAGTGGTTTGGGATTAAATAATCATCTCTGCTTTCTGCAAATCTAGAGCAGTTTATGGTTTTGTCTGAGTTTTTGTTTTAAGATCAAATGTCATTGTCATGAAAGACTTTTTTCTCTACATACAGTTACATTTCAAAAATATACCTGAATTTTAGAGAGGGAGGGGAGGAGAGGGAAGGGAGGAATACCACTACTTGGGTTTCATGCCAGACTTTAATGTAAAATTAATTCCTTTAAAAAGATTTTTAAAAAACCACAACATTTTTCTAATGTGCATTAAGAATGTTGGAGAGCTCACTGAAGCATATACTTTGAGCTTTCAGGAGCAATCTGTAGTCAGGCATTTTAAATGAAAATTGATTTGTGATTTACATGGTCAGTGGAAAGAAAATTAACTTATGGAAGGTTGTAATGAAATATTAGACAAGTAAAAAAGTAGATGGTGATCTAGTGGAACTAAAAGTCCCATCTGGAAGAATTCTGTGACATTTTTACATTTATCTGTGTTCTGCATGAGTTGTAATGTTAGTGGTAATTTTATGGGACTGAACTGAAATGAAAAGGGTGTTATCACAGATTGCCTACAATATAGGATTGTGTTCAGTGGAGAGTCCTGTATCCTTTTCTCCATTTTCCTGTAATATGACTCATTGCACTTTTTTCAGCTACTGTTGTTGAATTCATTCAGCCTTTTACTTGAGGTTATTAAAGAAGAACATCAAATGCACACAAAAACAATCTAGCAGCACATTAAAAATCAACACAGCTGCTTCCACTTACTCCTGAATAGTTGAGGCCCTATCCAGGAGACCCTTTAAAATATATGCTAAAGTTGCACTTTATCATTCTTAAACACAGGCTATTAACGCAGATTTAAAAATACATTCTCTTTCAATTTATGACTCATCAGCATAGCAAGAGTGAAGAATTAAAGCTTTTCCAGAAAACATACTGCCCTGCTTCTGTTCCTCTGCTCATTTTGAACTCTGATATATGCTGTCAGTTTCTTGGAGAATGAAGAAAGAGAGACATGTCAGAATAACATGATGACATACTTGCTGCATTCTTCTCCTGCTTTTGTACTAGAAAATCTTTCTCCTGTTTCAACAATCCAGACTTTACTGGTAGTGGAAATAGGAGCTCTTGTACTACCTTCTACCAGATAATCTTCTTTCTTCTGTAGACTCCATGTATGGCAACCACTAATTTATCATAACTTTACACAGTTTGAAATATATGATTCTAACTTGGCAGAAGATTAATATTCTTTGGAATCAGTAAGATTTATTAATACCTTTGTCAAAATTAATCCCATTGTGGATTTTGAAAATTCTCAAATTATCAAAATCTAGAGAAAAATCTTCCCATCAAAGGTTTGCTTCCCTCTGTTATTAAATGAATTCGTTCTATGTTCTGTCAAAGTCTTGTTTGTTGAGGACATCTAATCTTCCTTTTTACAGGAGAGGAGAAAATACCTTTATGCTGCTTCCTTCTTTTCCTTTAGGAAATACATAGGTGGCATCTGAATGCATGCTAAGCATTCTAGTTTCTTTGCACTGCACAGGTTTTCAACATGGCTCAGCAGCATGTAAGCTTTGGACACTCTTGAGCAAACACAGGCTGTAGACTTGTCCCTCTTCTTATGTTATTTTTTTATAATCAAAACTGGAGAATCAGGTTTGAAATTATACCAAGTCCGTATTACTGTTAGCTGAAGTAAAATTAAAATCAGATTGTACAACTAATATGTGCAGTGTTCTAGCTCGAAAAAGTGCATAACAGAAGAGTATAGTTTGAAACATACCATGTTATTTCTCCAGGAAACTTATTTTAGAAGCATATTTGAAAGAGGAGAAATACCACAAATCACAAATAGTACATATAATTTTCAAGAGAATGATGTCGCTAATCATGGTAGGACCAGCCTTTCTAATCACAGGATACCGTAGAGGTCAATATTAGGTATTGGCTTTCCATCCTATCCATCTGAAACAATATACCATAGTGAATGTAATCAGTAAATGGTAGCAAATGAACCTGTTAGAAACATTAGCATTGCAAAATGACAAGTTTTGAGAAATAGATGTTAAGTGGATCCTGCAGCTGGTAATTGTCATCCTGGGAATAATTACACTCATTAATAGTAGGTAACCCCAGACCCTTGTGCCTGTGACTTTGAATGAGTTAATGATTGCTGCTTTTGAGACTGTATTGCTAGTAGATTTTCACTAAGTGTCAGCAGAGTAAAAAGGCCCCAGGGGAGAGACTGACTCTGATGATCTTTAGGGTCCTCATTTTTACAAACCACAAGTACATCTCTGAAAGATCAGATAGCATCTCCACAGACCACAAAGTAGTTGAAGATTGTCTAATGAAGAGATCCATTTCATTATAAAGTTCCTGATTTGTAAAGTTAATATTAAGTTTATGTAACCTCAGATCCATAGCACTTGCCATCAGAAAGTTTTACTTTTGAGGCTGTGCTTTAAATGAACCACAAACCCCAATTTTTTCCATTGTCTTTCCTCTTGACTCTAGTTATGTGGACTCTATTTCTCCTGAAATTAAATTAAAATGCTACCAAATCTTTACTGGCAAAATTTAATATCTGTAGGCTTTTAAAGGCTGGGAAGCTTATTTTACAGAGGCAAGTGGGTCTAATTCCTTTGACTATTCTGTCCTCTGTCTCTCTTTCATCCCTCCTATCCCCCAATAAATAACTATATGAGTCCTGTAATATCCATAAATTTGGGATATACAATCTATCTGTCTTCTAAGGGTGAATATTAGGGATACTTTTGTATTGTTAAAATCAATAGTTGACTGATGTCAAGATGGCGAGAGAAAAATTCCAGTAAAATCAAGATTATGTTCAAGGGAAAATGTAAGGAGAGCTGTATTTCTCTTGGTCTTGCAGTCTGTGAATGAAAGGGTTATTAATATACTTTTGGAAATTAGTCCATGGTCTTTGATCAGATTGAATAATAAAAGAGATTGAGTGTTGCCCCATGTTGGAGCTTATTTTTGTCTAAACAGAGAATCAACTATGTAGTACTACAATATCATAAGTCCAGGTTACTTACAGTGGTATGCTACTAGTTGATGATTCCTCATAATATCTTCAAGGAATTAGAAGATATCATAAAAATAGATATTTTCTTAACTGCATTTGCTGCTTCTGATGTTTTCCCATGGCCCTCCACAAAGACAAGAGAGCTCCTTAAGGTCAGTGTGAGTTGTCCTGTCCTGAGCCGTAAAGCTGCTAGGTGACAAAGATCCCATCTTTTGTCCTGTAGAAAAGGAGAATTGCTTATAGAAAAATACATGAAAGTTTCAAAAAATTGGAAATGTTGATACTCCTATGTTGCTTTGAACATAGAACCTGGAATATAAACCTAGTATCTGTACAGCATGTAGAAGCAGGATTAAATACAGCAGTTGTATGGGCAGTTTATTAATTTCTACATCTGCAACAAAGAATTGATTTGTAAACCTTCTATTTTTTCAGCACTTATTTCTCATAGGCATGTATCATTTTTTATTTACTTTATTTTGTTTACTAATTATGCCCATAAGACAAGTGCACATAGTGCCAAAGTAAGAAAAGAATGGTAACGTTTTTAAGGAAGAAAGCAGTATGAATTTTAGGAGCCACATAAGTACTAAGTGTCTCCTTTAGAGACCACAGTGCCATGTAGACAAAGAGGAGAGTGTCCCCAAGCTTTTGAAACCAGATATAGAAGTTAAATCCTGTGTTTAAGATCCTAAGATCCTGTGTTTCTCGACATGACAAGTTATGGAATAGTATGTTTTATAGTGGTAAGTATATTAATTGTCTCAGAAGGAACAATCTGTTCGGAAGGTACTGAAGTAGCAGAGCAAGACAGTACAAAATAAAGAAACATATTACTTTGTCAACTATCATCAACAGTCCTTACAGGTCTTCCAAAAGATTTGATACCTGACATTATGTTAAAAAAATTGAAATATTTTAAGTTGTACATGTTGCATTTTGCCATGGCAGCAGTGATGAAGTTCAATTGTCTTTATCTTCATTCACACACCTGAGAAGGGTGGCAAGTAGAAAGATGATATTGGGTTAACTGCTGGTCTGCTTATGCTCTGTAAAACAAGAAGAAAATGAATGAGATCTATATTTTCCTGTATTTATATGTCAGTGATTGAGACACAGACT
>VZTE01004056.1:59526-93552 GCA_013397775.1 Eulacestoma nigropectus | reverse complement strand
AACAGAGCTGGTCCAGCCCAATCTGAGCCCCTGCATACAGTAGATGGAGATAAGGTTCCAGTAACGCATGTCAGAGGACTGTTAGGAAAGACTGTTTGGGTTAATTCTGCCTCGAGTACAGACAAACCCATCCATGGGGTTGTCTTTGCTCAGGGACCAGGTTGCACAAGGTGGGTAATGCAGAGAGATGGAACAACACGTTGTGTATCACAGGGAGATCTGATTGTTGGGTGAGAATCATCTGTAATGTAAGATTGCCTTGCTGAATGTCACTGCTTGCTGAATGCCACTGCTACTGTTTGTACATAGCTCTATATATGTATATATATGTGTATGTGTAGAGTTAGAATATATTAGCTTGGGCATTGAGCCAACAATATGGGATAAGGGGTGGAATGTCTTGGGGTGACTTTATGATGTTGTATCCCTAGTGTCCAGGCATGAATTTTGTGCCTTTCTGTGCCTTTAAACTGAGCCTGAGAGGGAAGAGAAAGAAAAAGCCAGACAAACTTTTTCAAAACAGTTCTGTGTTTCAAGGTCACTACTTTTTTCTGCGCTCGGCAGCTGCAGAGAGAGAGCTGCTGCTGTGGCGGGGCAGAGGAAGCACCCTTCTCGTTTCTTCAGTCAGTTTTTTTTTGGCTCTGTTTCTCCAGTGAGAGACGGAGTGTTAAACTTTGTTCTGGGACTTTGGTTTTTTCCCTTCTTCTCTTCTGGACTGTTTCAGCAACATCAGAACGTATCAAGAGGGCTTTCCACCGAGGCCCCGGTGGTGGGCCCAGGCTGACCCCGCTCCAAAGAGGAGAGATAGAGAGACCACACCCAAAGAAGGACCCTAAAATCTTCCCAGGTTTTCTCTCCACAGCGAGAGGTTTTATTATTTAGCATTATTATTCTTTTCCTGTGTGTTTGTTAAATAAATAGTTTTATTCCTCTTTCACTTTCCTCCGAGGAAATATTTCTTTCCCGAACCTGGTGGGGGAGGGGTGGCTGTAACCTGCCTTCTATCAGAGAACGTTCAAATTCAGACGTTCCTCCAAATTTGTCTCCAAACCGGGACACCTTCACAAAATATTAACAATTAAGGACAACAACTTTTCTTTAAGGTAGATAAGGGAAAGTTCCCTAGCTCCAATAACTAACAAAGAACAAACAATATTCTTTGCTTGGACTGGACTTCATACAAAGACTGTCTTTTTCCATTATATAGTTAAAGATAAGAGTATATTCTTCAAATTAGAGCTTGCAGCACGTACCTTAATCTTTCAGAAGCTACTCCAATTCCAGCTTTCTTATAGGCACTGGCTTGTGAGAGACCTTTTTTTTAGTCTATAAATTAAGAGTTTACTTGTGGAGCTGTCATCTTCACTTTTATTACCTCTCAGGTTCCCTCCTCACACAAGCACCAACTCCAGAAGAAGAGAAGAACAGGAGGATGATAGAAACCTAAACATTCAGCAGCTCTTACATCAGTATTTGATATATTGTTAAAACAGGAACATAGCAAGGTCTTCAAACAATTGACTGTGCTTTAAGGAAACCAGAACTAATAAGAACGCCTACCTCAATTCAAATGAATAGAAGTTCCAAATCTAACACACACATATAAATGGAATTTTATATACAAATGTAGATACACTGCTTAGGGCAACTGCCCTACAGCCTGCATTCCCTACAGGTAACATCTGAGAAGCCTCCAGGACCAGCCTCCCAGCCTCACTAGCTCTCATCTGTGACCACAGGCAGTCTTCCAGGCTTCAGTGACTGGGAAATTTTAACAGCCTTGTACTAATAACATAATTAACAGCCTTGTACAGCAGGAGTTTACTGCTGATGTTAAAAGAAGCTCCCAGCTCTTGTGTTAAATCACTTCTGCTCAATGGCAACCATTAAAGAACTTTGCTCTTTAAAGTGCTCCTTCAAAAACCACAAAGAAATCACTCCAATAACAGCTGAGTAGATTTTTAGGTCTTGAAGTTGAGTACCGATAAGCCTGGTACCTCAGAAATCCTGCTACAATGGGAGGCAATAACCCATGTTAACAGAGGTACTTTAAAACACTCTGAGTAGTTTGCTCACTGTATCAAGCAGTGGCTGTCTGTGCATTATATGTTGAGAGCATCAATACAAGGATTTGCTTTATTCAAAGACAAATTTAAAGGAGCCCTCAGAAACTAATGATACATGCCAAAGTTATTTCAATCACCAGTACTGATGTGCCAGCACATCTGTTTCTTTCATCTAAATGTTTAAGATGGCACCAGTCAGAGGTCACAGTTTGCTGCAAATTACCCACAGAGGATTCAGCTAATTTTGCCTACACGCTGTTTAACTTTCACCATTTCATTTAAGTTTCTGATCATTCAATTTCTAAATAATTCCCCAATTTTATTTAAATTAGCAATTCCTTTAGCAAGCCCAGACAGCTTAAAAAAAAAAAAAAGCTACAATAGTCCCAGAAATTCCTGAAGTTCACAAGAAACCATACCTCACTTTCAAGAAAACCAGAACAGCTTCTAAAGGTAAAGATGGCATAGAAAAATACAACTCTTACCAGTCAGCACATATGTGAAGTATACAAAGCAGTATATTTAAAGATTTTTCAGCATCAAATATGCTCAGAAGGGCTCTTACACATTCTTAACTCTAAACATTCAAAGAAGAAAAACATATTCAGTGTATTTAAGTCTGTATTGGTTTTGCAGGTTAAAGAGAAAACACGTCAATTTCTTCCATTCCCATTCTGATTAATCCCATATCTTAACACAGACTAAATCTGAGGGCTGATCCCCTTTAACCCCTTAATAACAGCAAAGCGGGAAACTAGAAAATTTCTGAAGACAAACCATTTCAAGTTGCTTAGCTGAAAAGACACCTGCCACGGTTAGGGTTGCATACTACACATAAAACCATTTAAAGCTTCTTAACTTCATCTAGTCATTGCTGTTGATGAACACCTTCCACAGCCTCCCAGACACTACTGTCCCTACAGACATGTCTTGTCCTTCCAAACTCTATAATCCAGGATCACAAAATTATCAACAGGAGCCCTAAGGCACTCTTTAAGAAAATAGCAGAATTAGAACAGAACTGTGTATTTTTTGATATAAGATTATGTTTGCAGTGTTCTCTCCAAATTCAGAGATCTTCCCTTCTGACACATTTTGCATTTATGGTTTACGTTACTGAAGTTGTCACCAACAAGAACTATGGGTTAAAATTGGGCAGTTTCATTACCAGCAGAATGTTTCTAGATTTGACTTTAAAAAAGAAAATACAGATATTAACTTGATCTGTATAAGGAATCTTCCTAAAATACAAAAAAGCTAGAAATGCAAGACTGTAGCTGACACATGCTACAGCAAAAATTTTTAATGTGTTCTGACTGAAATGTGCCTCTATTCTCTGTCCCCATGCTTTTACCATACATCTTTACCCTGCAAAGCATGATTCTGCTCTCACTCCTTTCAGTTCTACGTTAGGACCCTAGTCGTTCCTGCCTGGGCCAAGATGATTCCCCCTCCCAGAAAATATTAACCCATCCCAGTTCAGCACATTCATGCCTCCTGCCTTATCCTGCCTCAAGCCTGCTCCAGCCTCCTAAGATAGGAAAGCAGACTGAAAAACGGGTTATGATCCTGCTGTGAGCAGACTGGGCTGTTCAGGGAGCCAGAACTGCCACCAGGTACTGCAGAAAATGACTGCTGACCACATGCATGAAGACACTTACCCCTGCAGCTCAGGTGAACACCCACACAAGAAAGGCAGGAGCTATCACAGTTGAGTATCACACTGGCATGATCCCAAATCCCACAATTTGGGAATCTGGCAGAACAGCTAAGCTGCAGTGCTTTGAACTGTTGCTGCAGAATGCGCTAATATTCCCTGCATGTGGACATGTGTGCACATGTGCTGGGACAGTAGAACTACGATTCTAATAAATCATACCCAATACATTAGCAGATATTGACAGGCTTTCAAAAGACTCCCGGATTTGATGGCAAGTGCACAGTGGCATTTAGGTTTGTGGGTTTTTTAATTCAAGTGGAATAAAGTTTTCCTTTGTAAAGCATCTGAAAGTCTGTTTAAATAGTGTAATTCCAATATTTGTCACACACTGGGGATTGTACTAGACTATTCTGTGCTATGACTTAAAATTCCTACATAGCTGGGTTTCTGTGGTCAATCAGAGCAACCGTAAAAATTGCTATAGTTTACAGAGCCATTTTACAAATCCCCAGATTCTGAGTCAAAGCTCAGAATAAACAGTGTTACCAAAATAAGTCATCACAGCCAAATATGCCAAGGCATTTAAAGGAGTGACTTTCTTTAATGGCTTCCCGGTCATTCCCAGGGAGCAGCTTCGCACACGCTGCTGAGCAGCACGCCACTGTGCTACTCTGCCTCTGGCTCTCTGTATGACCCTTGGATTGCCCATAAACCTCACCAACACCATTTCCAGATCTAAAATACAAAGTACACCACTTCATGGCCTTGTAATAACAAAAACATGTTGTTGATGCTTTGCAGTAGTTGAAACGCATCAAGACTATTGTTTACATTTGTGAAGCTCTTTGTCAGGTTTTTCTGATACCAAATGAGGTGGGCACAAGCTGGACAAACAGCGGCGTCTCCCTTGGTAAAGCCATCCCGCAGTCCCACCTATCACAGCATCTTGCAATGTGAGCATACATCCTGCCAGATAAACTTTTCTGGGGTGCTACATAGCAAGCTTCCACTCAGTAAAACTCCTTAATTTTACTAAATTTCACCTCCATATAAAGAACCCTATTCTAAATCTCTTCTGGAGGTCAGAGCTGGGATAAATATTCAATGCAAACAGAAAATAAAGAGCTGTCATTTAGTATTCTGAACCAGGCTGGCTACTCACCAGCTGTAATATAAACACTACAGATCATGAAGCTCCTATAATCATCTTCTTTATTTCCAGCCAGGTATGTTTACTGAGCTTGTTTATACATACCACATTGTGGCAACTGTCTTCCTATGAAGCTAAAAACTGGAGCACAAGAAAAAATACAGTTGTAAAGGAGTTTCAAATGAAATTTTATCAATATACTATAAAGTTTTATGAGGAAGTAATTTGTGCCTTCACCAAGAAAAAAACCCCCTGAACCATACTTCAGAGCAAACTGGGAAACTGCCAAAAGAGGGTCAGTTCAGTAATGGTTAAACTTGCAGGTTTGGGATGGAGATTATATAAGAGTAGAAGCAGGTTTTCTAACATATATTCTGCAATGAATTTGTCTTAAAAGAAGCTCACAGCAACTTGGGAGTTTTGAACCCACACAAATTCCTCAGGGAGGGGAATAAATCACTTTTTCCATTTTTTTAATACAATAAAGCAAGATGCTGACAACTTAGTTTCCATGTTCAGACACAAAATTCAGAGGACCATTCTTATATTCCTTTGCCAGAAGGTGCTATCTGCATTACTAGGGGATAATCAGTGTAATTATGCATGAGTAATTTTAACAAAGTTTTCCTGAAATTCATTAAAATCACAGAAATGCATTCTTGTGTAGTAAACAAACTGCACAGAAAAAATGCTTTACGTTTCTCACTACACTCGTCTCAAACCCCAATTTATTCTTAAATTCCTGCCCATTCTAACAAATTACAGTGGTCTTGCAATGCAGACAGATATCATTCTCAGGAACAGAGAGGGACAAACCAAAGGTTGATTCACATCAGCGGATGGAAAAAAAAAATCCCACAATAAAATGTTTCTGAGCTTCAGATTAGCTCAGTTGGTTAGAGCATGATGCTAGTAACACCAAGGTCATGGGTTCAATCCCTGTATGGACCATTCACTTGAGAGCTGGATTCAATGATCCTTCCAGCTCAGAATTGTCTGTGATTCTGAAACCAGGGACTTTCAGACTGGATTTGCCCACCTTATTTCCAACAGTTATCTGGAAATCTTAATTTGGTTTTCAGCAGAAAAAGAAGTAACAAGCAGGTTGCTATTACTTACTAACCTAATTTCCTCCTTTTTCACCATCCTAAACTTGATATAGTTTATCATTTGCCCTTGAACAATGAAGCTCCTAGAAAGGGAAATCTCACCACATTTTAAATTGTTAGTATTATATTTTAATTGTGAGGGTGTTTTGGTCAAGTGATTGTAATGATTACACTATACAATCTAACAATCATCCTTCTGTTTTTTTCAAAACTAAAATGTTTGCTTTTTTAAAAATGGCTCTAACATAGTCATCTTCCCAAAAATATAAAAAAAATTAATTTAAAAAAAAAGAGAGATGATGATTTAATTTATACATTCATTATTTTTCCCTTAAATTTTGTTCCTTCCCTTTTGCTCATAAAATTATCCTCAAATTATCATCTCCAGCAACTGGAGATTTACTATTTTAAACTTTAATTAGAGAACAAACATTACTGTAAATACGTAGAGAAAAAAGAATGTTCACTGAAAATGAAATGGATGATTTGTAGACAAACATTTTTAGTAAAGCAGTTTCTCTTTTTAGCATTAAAGAAATGCTGGAAGCCAGGAAGAAGTTTTTGTTTTGTTTTAAATAATTACTAAAGGTTTATTAATATCATGCAATTTGAAGAGTTTTTATTACAATGCATAGTATTTGCACCAAGACTAAGGTATTTTCTCTTCTACACACATGCTAAAACAAGAGTGAAATGTGGACGTTAAATTCACTGCTTACTGGAATATCCAGGCAGCTATGAGAAGTAGAGCCAAGATCCAAGCTTAGGGAATGCAGAAAAGCACCTTTGCAAAAGTTGTGCAATAGTTTGCAAATCTATTTTGCAAAACTAATTTTTTTTTTCAAAAGTCCATGATCTGATACAACATCGAAAGAAACAGAATCTTGGGCCAGAAACTTGAATTTTGGCACAGAGAGAATAGATAATTTACCCTCTCTCTCTGGAGGTAAGCGGGAAGGAGGAAAAATTTTGCAGCCCTTCCCACCTCCTCCTCCTCCTCACAGTGATAGGCATCTACCACCTAGAGAGCTGTATCTATTAAGGTCTGATTAAGATGCTTTATGAAACATAATAAGCCATGAGATAGTATAAACACATATGAAATACCTTGTGTGCAACTAGCAGTAATAGCTGAAGTATTCATAACTGTCTGTGAGATTTCAACACCTTCCCGTAAAACCAATACCATGCATGTCTCAAAGTAATACTTCTTCCCAGAAACGCCTTTTCCTCCTCTGGATACAAAAGACTTGGGCATCATTTGGTTTTGCACAACATTTCAGAATTGCTTAAATACCTCAGGATGTGCAAGAGGGGTTACAGTTTAACTACACCACCACTGCATTCATGCAGCAATCTTGTACCTAGTGTTTGAGTTTTGAAAGAGTTTGCATTTGGGTCACTCCAGCAAAAATGACAAATAAAATTCCTTACGAATTTTAATTGTGAAACTTTGTTCCAGTTGCAATTGCACTTTCAGAAACTCCAGGTACATTATTACACATACATTACTATACTTCATAACTCTATAGAATGAAGCAAAGGCATACAAAGTGACTGAAAGTGGACCTTGGAGAACAATCCAAAACCAAATGCAAAGTAAGGAAACTTACAAGGACTGCAAGCCGCTTAATCCTCTGATGGCCTCATTAGGTACAGTCTTCAGCTGATTGTTCTGTAGGGTTCTGTAAAAATCCACTGGGTTAATAAAGCAGAATTCGATAATCATCTTTATCAATGGTAGTGGTAACAGAAAAGCCCCTAGTCCTGTTACAGTTTCCCAGACTTCTAGTGTACGTAAAAGCATGCAGAATTATCAAGACCAGATATCCAATGGCAGCAACGAAACAAGAAAATGGTCTATTTCAGTTTTATTTAAAACTCATTCATTAACAGCATTAATTTGCAGAGAACAAGCTCTGACACAATATGCTGAAATTCTCTTGGGAACTCACTGAAGAGGTTAAACAACACTAGGACAAATTTGCTACAAGAGATGATTTTTTTTTTGTTTTCTTATGGAATTACCTTATACATGCTGGAAAACACACAAACTTCTAATTTTTCCTAAAGTCGCATGAATACACAATGCATTAACAATCTAATTTACAAAGTGTGCTCACAACAAAAGCACCTTTGGGCCAAGCTGAATTAAGCTATATTGTTGTGGGTTTCTTCAAAATTCTCTTATAGGACAATGTATGTCATTGAGTTTTTTTATAAAGAGAATGTAAATAACCTTATAAAATCTTACTTGGTTTTGGTGCATACTAGGGTAAAAATTCAAGTAGATAAGAAAGTTAAGTGTTAATTAAGACCCATGTCCCAAATTTTTCCAAGAACTGCTAGAATTTCAGGCACCTCCGGTGTTGAGTATTGCAATGGATATGCCTTCAAGAGCTTTGACACTTTGCATTCAATTTACAAAATATCATATTAAATAGTACTGCAGATGGGCAGTTCCCTAATCTGCACCCTGTTTATAATGCCTGTGTTTTTTTTTCTTTAAAACCTCAAGGGCTGCTCTTCTTTAAAAATACCTCTTTAATTAATTACCTATTACTCTGCTAGCATTTGGAAATATTTACGTCATCAGAAATGCTACCGATTTGGAATAGAGGTTTTTAAAACCCCAAATAACATGAAAGCTTTTTTTTATCTTTAGCTATGGAAAAATAATTGGCATAAAAATTCTCATCTCAGAAAGAAAAACAAAAGATTTTTTAATAGTAAGCCATTTTCACCTAGAGAAGCATCAAACTATAGCAACTTTTTCTATCGCCAGTACGGAATAACTCAAACAGTATATTAAATCTCTAAGTACTAGTACTACCTGATAATGTCAGGGCACCTGACAGAGTACACTGAAGGGGTGGAGAACAACAAAAGCTTACATGTCCTTTTTAGGATTTTTCCTCTGACTCCTCTGCTACAAAATATACTTCCAAAACAATTAAGTGTTCTAATAAAATGCAATAATTATAGTTTAGTCAAGTTCATCGCTGTCATCTTAACCACATCCAGCAGGTTTTGTAAAGAAAAAAAAAAAGTATGAGAGCTATACTTTAGGAGGACGGAGGGCAAAAAAATTTCCTCCAGCCTACCAGTAAACAGTCTGGCTGTGCACTAAGAAAGCATAGAGCTAACTATGAAGCTCTAAAACCCAATTACTTACAGAACTTTGAGTTCTTTCAACCCGGACAAGGCCTTTGGATGGATAAAACTAAGGTCATTGCCAGCCAGTCGCCTGGAAAAAAATTGCAATAATAATTTCAGTCACAAAATACAGTACTTCTACAACCATCTAGCTAAGAAAATCACTCCTACATAGAATTTTGTAAGCAATTATGCATTTTGCATTCAGTTATGCTACATTCACAATCTTCCAAGTTTGCAGTTATTTTACTTATTGCATATTTATAACAATGAGAATGCATTACTCAGCCTCATGGATATTCTTTTGCAAATGTGCTAGAAAAAACACATCCTAGATTGATGAAGAACCTTCTTATGGTACTAGGTTTGAAAGTGCATTTACCAACACAATCCTCTGGCTTTCAGCATTGCTCCACTGAAACACATGCTCTGGTACCCACATATTTTTAACCTATACAGCAGTTTCTAAAGAAAGTTTGAAGTTAAATAAAAATAACTAGATACTACAGCAGGGCAGCAGAAGTCTCTATGGGAATCCCATATATGAAAACAATATTCACAAGCAAGTGGTATGTTCACTCAGCGCTGACAGTTGACAGGACACCTGCTGATATGACCAAGAAATAATATTGGTAATATTTCATCTTTTTGGTCAGCTATTTGGAGGAACTTTTCAGGAAAGGAAACTCTTTTGGGGCAGCTAGAAATGGAACAGGATCCTCAGCGATACACACTCTCTCTCAAAATGCGGTTGGTTTCAAATTTGGACTGCTAGACATTAACACAAAGTAAATTATGAAAATCGCTGTGATATTAAAAGTAAAATACAGGAGATGTTGCAGAATACAAAGCAGGAAGGCAGAAACAGCAGTCAAAACAGCTGCTTCCAAACAGCTCATTCCCCCTCCCCCCACTCATTTTTTTTTCCTTCAACGTTTTACCTCTCCCCTGACCAGCAGATCCCTGTGCAGTCCAGCCTTGGTTGAGCTGCTAATAGCTGTATTTTATCAAAGGTAAAGACAATAGTGCAAAACATTTGGTAATCCATAACTGACAAAAGATGCAAAAATTTCAGCCAAAGTATTTGCTTTCAGACTTGGTTTCATATCCAAGCTAAGCAAAAGCAATGTTGGACAAGGTTGTGCAATGGAATCATCTGTGGAAATACTATGTATAATCCAGTAAGTGTTAAAAAACAATCAGTGTGCTTTAACAAAGGTTACAGAATATCAAAACCCACCTATGCTGTTACAGGGCACTGTGAAGCAAGCCAGACATAGTAAAGGGAAAATATTATTTCAAAGAGGCAAACAAAGGAAATAACAAGAGCAACATCTAAAGTATCAGCTTGCCAGAACATAGCAATGTTATTACATTTTTATCTTCTCTAACTACATAAAAGAGATTATCCGAAGCATTTAATACTTACATAAATCTGTTTGCAACAGAATTAGTGACTTAAAAAAATGCTGCCGGATAGAGAGGATACTAGTTATCTTTATTAAATCCATTTCTCAAATGCAGATGGCTATATGTATAAAGCAAGGGAGAAGAGGACAAGAACACCTTCACGAACAAGAAGGTGACAGCAGAAGATACTACTTGTTCTTAGAAAACTGTGTTACTCTTGCTTATTAAGGTAGATGCTGGTTTTTAATCCTGGTATTTTCAAACACCCGCCAATTGCTATGGCTCTGACATCACTACAAGCGTGCTTAAAAAAATCCCCACATCTGCTGACTGCTGAGAAAAGTTTGTCTGCATGGCTTGTGTATAATCAAACAGCTCTGAAACTAGAATAAAAATAAGAAGAATCTATGTATGCTTATTCTTGAAATCTCCTGTCTACAAGCAACCTCAGAATTTCAGAGTTGGGACATGATTTTTCAAATACTTTAAATTTTTAACATTAATGGAAGTTTCCAGATGGCAACTAAACATTCCCCTAAAATTCATTTTGTTGTCAGTAGCTGTCCAAATCAACTTTATTAACTTTATCTGGGGGGATGTGGAGGGAGGTTTGCAATATTTCATGTCTTTCTTTTTAACGATTTCCTAAGAAGTTCACTGTAAACAGAAAGAAGTACTGATGAAACATGCTGGGTCTCTACAGCAGAGAGCCAGTAAACTCCAAAACATGTTTATGTTAAAATGTGTTTGAAACAGCATAAGACAAATCCTTAAATCAAACAAAATTTAACTGAGGCTGTAGCACCGAATCATTTTGCATACAAACACTACTGTGATTACATATCACACAATTCAAGGAGTGGCAGCCCTGGTTAATGTGTCAGGCAGCTCTGGCTGCAGCTCAGCCCAGGTTCCCCATTAATCTCGTGTGTGTGTGTGGCTTGTCAGGCTTCTGCTCCCTCTCCCAAAGAGGCTGGTGATTATTACTTTAGCTTTAAAAGAGCTAAACTAAATACAATTGAATCATCTCCCCCAACCTGAATGTCACTAACAACAACCTAAAGAGCACTGGAAACAAATTACAGCTGAGTCAGAGCAAGACTTGTGTGACTTCTAATAGTAGGACTTTGCCTTCCTCAAGGCAACTCCTGCTCCTTCAGCCTTTTTGCAACCAACCAACAGAAAAAACCCAACCCTTGCAATCAGCTACATTTCCATTTCTCCACCATCTGGCAGTGTTTCAGGAAGTGCGCAAAGGCTTTACTAATCAGTTTGCCAAATATACATTTATCATTCACATCCTAGCCTTGGGGAGCTGCTCGTGAGGAGGTTCCAACTGCAGCTCTCAAGCAGGCAAAGATCAGTATATCACACACTGCTCTCAACACGCTTCCCTCTGCAGCAGCATGCAACAGCTGGAAGGATGGAAACATTTCTCTTTACATAACCAAGTTCATTTTAAAGAGAGAATTGAAAAATTAATAGCATACAGTATAGTACACATACAGCATTATAAATTAAGATGTCATTGAAATCATCCAGTCAGGTTTTCCATGTTACCTTCTGTCAGCAAGTCTTAAAAATATTTATTATTAAATATTTTAAAAGCATCTCTGTTTCTCTCTCTCTCATGCACATGGTAAATGGGCTAAGGGAAATCAGAGCTTTACCAAGGCCAAAACTCTAGCACCACAGAAAGGACACAAATTTCATCTCCTTACAGCAAGACTCACTGTCCTGCTTGAGAGCAGCCCTGGAAATTTCTGCTCTGTGGTGGGACAACTTCACATTGCCACAAAGCAGTACCTGAAGGCAGCCCCCTATATTTACACTATCAAGAGCTGAGTACCCATCCTTCCCTTCATTCTGAGTGGAAATGGTTACAGAGACCCGGTCAGAAAGTCCAGGTGTTGCCACTGAGCCAAGGTACATCACCATTAATTAGAGCTATTTCTCCAAAAGGCAACAGGCTGCAAAACAGATTCACCCAAAAAGACAGTAAAAACTTAATTAAACAGACAATTGTAAAGTGTCCTGCCATACTATAAGGACACAAAAAACTTTATTTGCTGCCTCTGACTTCTCAAGGCACAAACACAGCAGCAGGCATCATCTGAAGTGGGATGAAAATGTGTATCACACTGACCATGGGTTTTTCTGCTAACTCAGTCCTGACTCCCCTTGTTTGGAGACTCTGCCAAGGACCGCAGGTATCTGGAATAAGTGCATCTGAGTTAAACCTTGGACATTTCTGCAGTGGGGTCACAGCTGTAACGTATGGCTACAGTAGATATCTTTCTTCTAGGTGGGCAATCTTGCAACTGCTTAGCATTGAATGTTGTAGTCCTCTGTTTTTACTTTAAAAATAAAAATTGAGTGTTTTAATGGTAAATTTGGACAAATTCAAATTTACAGAATCAATTTCAGCACAGCAGGCTAACAGAGTAGGACACATGGAGAACAAAATACTTCTGCTAGCCTGTCATACAGAGGTGAGCAATACCCTTTAATCATTATTTTAAGTGACATAGTAAATAATCTCCAGATGTGGAGGATACCTTACTGTTATTACAGACACCAGGATACAATGTGGCTGAAGACTAGCCTTTCATGGTGTCTCATTCCCAGAGTACACAGCAAGCCTAGTTTCTTGCACTTAAACTGCAGCTAATACTGTTTTCTCTCTTTTGGGAAATGAAAACTTTTGCAATTATGCATCTGGCAACCCAGCCACATGTTAACCAAGCCAAGTTAATCACCGGTGTCACTCCAAAAATGAGGGAGGATGTCCCAAGGCTACATTTTTGCCTGTAACAATTAAAACCATCACTCTTCTTATGAGAGGATACAATAAAACTTCTTGGAAACCTCTCTGTCTTGCATTCCAGACAGGTATGCAAGTATAAGTGAACCTTAGGATACCCGAGCAAAGAGTTTCATCTCCTTCTGTCCATCTGAAGGTCTTATGCTCATACAGAAAATGTTTTTGCTATGGATTTTGGGTTGGTTTTTCTTTTCCTCTTGGTGGTATTCTGGGATGCTTCTAACCTTTTGTCTATCTTGTCTCTGATAAAAATATAATGGCTGCTTTCTCCACAGATCAAATTCAAATAGTGACACACACTGCAATCCTGACGTCATAATAAAACACCTGATTTATTATTTTTACTTCTACATTAGCTGCTTTGTCTTAAGACCCAAGACTCCTATTTCAACGTTTAGTCAAGCCTGAACCTTCCACATCCATCACTGTCCCTCTGCCCAGCCAACAACTTCCTTCAGCTATCCAACTTTTACATACCTATTTTCATCCCATTGGAAAACATTCCACTGCTTCTCCACCTGTATTTTCACAAAACCTACTTTTTGTGCTGTCTTACATTGAAGTACTCTACTGTCTTTACATGCCTGTCCCTAACTTCCACTTTTTCTGGGTTCTCTGTGTTACCCAAATACAAACTTGAATTTTACTTTAAATTCTCCCACAATAGAAGTAATCTCTGAAAATGCCTCAAAAATAACTTAATCCATGATGTCCAGCAAGTGTTTCCTCAAACCTAAAAAAGAGCTTCAGTTTCCATCTGTGCCACAATAGCAGTCACTTTGGAACAGAATTCTGTTTTTCTTAACAGATGATGCATATTTATGTGCTACACTTTATTAATCAAGGTTTTGAACTCTACAGGAAAGGTATAAATGACAGAGTCATTTGCAGGAAAATACAGGGTTTCGCTGCATCCCTTGTACCAGGGTGGATGCCCTGCCTGGTGAGGGCACATGCCTCTGCAGACAGCTCCTACCCAAGATGGGCAGCTGCAGAAAGGGAGGAGCTGGTAAATGGAAGCTGTGTCTCCAGACTAAACTTGGCTTTGCTTATCTGTGAGTAGCAAACAGCCCCTTTGGGACTTTTTTCAGCTGCAGCCTGCTGAACTGCTGGGAAGCCAATCTATTGCCTACAGGTTACTCCAAATTCCTCCACACTAATTTAACAAAACTAAATGGATACTTTATTCTGCTGTTGCTAATGGAAAATGCATTTGTCTCCTCCTTTTCTTGCAGTAGTTTTAGTATTATACATATAACCTCAACCATTATTTATAAAATTGTGAGTACGTACACCAAGACACATCGTGACTGAAGAAAGAGGAGTGTAACTACAACCAGCACTGGAATTGCACCAACTCCACTTCTTGTCATGACCCTTCCCTTTCCAGCATTTACAGCTTTCTCAAAGTTATACTGAACTTTAAGATAATTGCTTGTTTTCAAAATGCATTTCTGGTCTAAAAAGCTAAAATATCTAAGCAAACTAAACGGACTGATTAAAAAGTCTAAAGCTCGTTCATAAGTTCTATGGTTAAATTGTCAGCAAGAGTCACCAGCATCTACCACAAGACAAAATGTGCTCCATGAGAATGCTTTTTATGGACTATCAAAGAATTTTTTTTTAAACGGGAAAATAAATTACTATGGATTTTCAGGAAAGCAAGCATTCACAACCATGCAAAATATGCTGTATCCTTTCATTTTCAAGCAGTATCTGTATTAGGGCAAGACCTCCTTTAAGTAGAGCCCACAGGCTGCAACATAAGCACCGAAAGAAATAATATAACATAAAACCATCATTATACACTATGAGCTGTTGAAACAAGCAGCCTTCGTAATCTCAACTAGTCTTCTGCAGCAAAAAAACTCAGAAGTTTGGATACATTTTTTAACATGGACATACATGTCATAAACATAAGCAACAATATCATGGTGTCTTGAAATCTGGTTAAAACCTAGTCTACAGCAGAAATGCTGAGTTGTTGCAGAAAGCAATTTTGATTCCTCTCACCTCCAAAGCAAAATGCAGAATATATTTTATAAAATACATTCTCTTCTCCCTACTTGCCTTTGCACATCTTATACTATGTTGTGGTAACTTTGCTTTGCTTTACCATAGGCCAGATAGACCTTTCCCTTGATAGCTATTTCAACACTCAGGTAGTAATGCATTTTACTTACCTAGTATGTACAGCAGAGACACAGACATGAAAGCCACTGAGTTTGGTTTTGATCAACTGAGATGGCAACAACTCAATTAACTACAGATTCGTGCTTTTAGCAGATAGTGCTATTTGGATGCTCAGAAGGTTGTCAAGATCCTGAGATATGTTAATAGTCAGACATGAGAGGGTGAAAAAACTGCTGCTGATAGAGTAAATCCTCAAAGTTGCTTTGGTCTGTTCATACAGCCTTGTCTCTTGTCCTGGCATTCACTGGCTATCCAGGCATGAGACCTTTGAATGACCGTGCATCTAGCAAGTGACACTGCAAAACGGGGAAGTGGATTAAGTCTACATATATTTGGCAATTAAACTTCTGTTACTGGTTTTCTAACCACTTCAGATACATACTGGGTAAATGCAAGACCCAAGTTCTGTGGACACCTTCACAATGAATGACCTTAGAGAAATGGAGGTAATTTTCAGTATGATTCTTTGATTCAGTTTAGGTTGACTGTTAACTTTCCTCCAGCTGAAATAAAAGAAAATATTTTAACAGAATCATCTAGAATTTTACTTTTATATAAGAAGGGCAGGAAAAATAACTTTACCAGAGTCCGGTTACTATTTCTGTGCCAGGGCATCTGCCAAGGCTAAATAGGCAAGAGTACCTTGGTACTAACAAAAAAAATACAAAGTACAAACATCCAAGCAGAGGGGAGGAAAGGAATTAAAAGAATGACATCACCATGTCTTCTTATGGCGACATACAGCATCATACTATGAAACTATGATGACAGAATATACTCAGTTACTTTCTCAGAGGATAAGGCATTTACATTCAACATATAGGATTAATCTTTTCTCTTTTTATGCTTAAGGTTTTTGTAGAGCTCATGTGAGGACTCTTGAGACTCCAGCCTCGAATTGGCTACCTGATCATTCACACACATACATCTTTTGTTCCATACTCCAATTTCTGAAACCGAAAGGAGGAGGAGGACTGCATGGTACAAGCACCATTTGGAGAACTGTACTTGGAGAGACACAGCTTGAGAGCTTCTCAAGCTACTGCTCAGCCTCCAGAAGCTTCTTATCTGGTTTATACCTTCAGACATCCCCAACCTGGCAACTGAGGCAGCATAATAAATAAGGCTTGTAAGACTGGTCTTGAAGTGTAACACCACAAAGTTCAGCCTTCAGGCCATTTGGCTAAGCCAGCTTCTGTGTGTGTGCATGTGAACAGAACACTGAAACTCAAAAAAAAACGACAGGTAAGCAAAAAGTTTTGTTGTCCTCTAAAAGTACTTAGAGCAGAATAACCAGTTTTGGGATCCTTATACACAACCATGCCAACTTTGGAAATTAACATGTAGAAATAGAAACTGGAAAGCAAGAAACTTCCTCATCTTCTAAAAAACAATGGAATTTACTCAAGCTACTAGCATCTATCCCCACAAACAGGAAAAAACATGCAACTGTCAAGCAGAGCAAGAACCTTCTAAGCTACAGAAATATTATTCTTGTATCAGCATGATTGAAACTGATCCAGAATCAAATTGATTTAGGATTCACAGAGATAAGAAAACACTAATTAAACATAGGTTGGCCAACATGTTTTTAAACATCATTTAGCATTTAACGCAGACCAAGTAAGCGATGTTTAAAAATATCTTAGCTGACTGTGGTTAATTCTACTTGGAAGTCTTTGCCTAAAGTTTTGTCTTGACTAGAATTTGAAGGTGCAAGTTACAACACGCTGACGCTTTCCAAAGCTCCGATGCACACAAGGCAGCAAGCGTTTCTAATGTGAGCTGGCTGGTCAAGTTGTTAGGCTTTTAACTTGCTACCACATGAGAAACCTACACCTTGCATTTTTTTCATTAAAACTTTACCTCTTGGAATTCAGGCTGGAGCAACTGAGGAAATCACCTCCTCCAGCTGTTCAAATATTCGGAGCTGGTAGATCGATGAAGGGCACTCACTGGCTTCCAACCCAACGTCATATGGCTATTTTTAAAAGACCAACAGCTGGTATCCACACTGGCTGCCTTTGTAAAAAAGCAGATGAAGAAAGATCTCTGCCTGTTCCTCAGACTCTGCTGGTGGGGCTGAACAGACAGAGATGGGCAGTAACATCTCTAGTTGTGCCAGCCTGTTTTACAAGAGGATGTTTAACCACAGTTTTAGTTACCACATGTGAGCTAGCACAAGGCATCAGGACAACATAAAGATTCATCCTTACCTTCTCTACTCAAAACAAGTCCTTCATCTCCAGCTTCTAACTATAAACCCTGGGACTTCTCACATATATGAAAGAGAAAAGAATTGCACCGTCTCATCAACATTCGCATACTACCTTGAAAATACTGCTTTTAAAAGGCCTAGCACTGAAGGACAAGGCAAGTCTTTCCATCAAGTGTTCCACAGCCAGGTGCGGAAAGACACCTAAACTAACAGCCCAGCCTTGGCATAACTCCAAGACGTGTCTTATTCATAAAACTCTGGTAATAAAAAAGACACGATACTCCCCCTCCCTGCCCAAGGATAATACAACTTGGTGCTGCTGATGAAATTAGAAGGAAGGGTACCATCTAAATTACACACTGAAACAGATACTACAAAAACAAGCAGCTGTGGCATTTCAGCCAGATGGTCATCTTCAGCTGCAGTCAAGAGAGAAAATAACTCTAGACATTTCCCTTGCAGATACTTCCTGATTACAACCTTATGGCAAAAATCCACCTCATTTTCACTGCTAGTATACATTTTAATTATTCCTTACGTTCCTAAAATATACTTTGTCAATTAAAAGCCATGATCAGAGACTCTGGCCGGGGAGGGAAGATGAGGAGACATTTAAGCAAGACCTCTTAAGACTTGTAATCAAGAAGGATATAATTAAATAGTCAAGCAAATACTCAGTCACACTATTTCTTTTCTAGCAAAAATTAGTTGCACATGTGTGGTCTCTTGTTCACTGTTTATTCATCTCTCAAAAAGCAGATTAGCATTGTGTTTCAGAAAAGAGAAAACTTTTACTGATCTAAGTCTTCCTTTTATTAGTTTATTTCCCCAACCATTTTCAACCAGCCATTAAATAAAATCAGTAAGAAAGTTTTGCCCTTGCCCAATAAAAAACAGTATCTGAAGGTAGTGTCACAGGAAAGAGACTATTTCATATCGTGTATGAGCAAAAAACAAAAACACAACAGATCTTGACAACAGATCTTGGTATCAGTACACATCTGGAAATTAATCGAGCACTCGTGTCTGTTGGTGCTTTCAGGAAGGATTATTTTCCTTGCAGTATTACTAGGTGTGATATGGTTTTTATACCCACGAGTTGAAGAGTACAGAGCACCCTCCCTAACCCTTTTTGGAGAAGGTCAAGGCCCTGCCCCGAGGCTGACGGGTTGAGAAGTTACCTGTGTTCCCCTTTGGACAATCACATTCTTCTGTCACGAGTAACGTACAGACAGACAGAGAACCGATTGCAGTCCTCTGCTTCTCACATGGACCAGTAGCCAGACAGCTAAAAGCTCATCATCTAAATCTTGCCCATGAGTGCAGGGCAAATAAGATGACAACATTCTAAAGGGTTAAGAGTGGAAATCAAAACAAGTTTAAAAGATCATTAAGTCAAAGATACTTCTGCTTTACTGGAGTGGTTCAAGTTTCTGAAGACAGACTGGAAAACCGGCCAAGAATAAAAATCATTTTGTTTTTGCCTTCCTCAATAAGAGACTGCCTTTTAAATTAATCTAGCAGATCATTCACAAATAGAGTATAAAATTCTTCAAACTACTTTAGATAACTTTAAATATTGGAAGGGACTGCCACCTTTTAAAAGGCCATCAAAACATAACACAACCTGGATATTCTATTTAAAAATTCACACTGGAAAATAGTTACTACTTTCTAAAAACACTGCATTATCTAGTTATATTTTCCTCTTCTAGCTTTCTATAAATACTTTAAGATGTGGTTAGAAAACCATGGCCAAGTTCTTCAAGAATTTTTAGTTTCCATATCATGTTCAGGGCTGCAGCATATTTACATTAGCATTTTCTGAAGAATACACATCATTAACTGCTAAGGCAAAACCCTTGGTGGTCTGCTTCTCCCTGCCTCTGACCATTGCCATTTCAATAGTTCGCAAATTACTTCCAGATGGGTATCAGTTACATAGACATGGAGAATTCTTGTAACATTTATAAATAGTGCTAGAATCCTGCAGACATGTGGTAAGTGTGCTGTGTAGTTACTTGCATGATGAGGCTGGGAATGAGGGTCCATGGAGCACTCAACCCAATGGGCAGATTCTGCCCATGGACAAGTCGAAATCCCTTTGCTTTTACCTGTGAGTAATACTTCGATAGGACACTATCTCAAAGTTACAAAATCCCAGATTATTCCTGTAAATTTGATACTTTGCTGGGGAGCCAGTTGCCTAAACATGTGCCATTTCATATGTCCCCTTCCACATGGCATCAACTGCCATTCACAGCACCCATTGGTTTCCCATCTGTGTCAGACCTGTCAGTCTGGTGTGGGTATCTTGGATAACCAAGAACATCTAAAAACAGCCTGAGATGCATATTTAAAGTACCCGATTTGCTTCCTCTTTGGTGACGCAGAAGGCACTTTTATATCGAGCAGACAACGGTTCCAAGTCTGGTACTCTACTTCTTTCAATAGTGTTCATTTTAGGGTTCAGAAAATGATCCTCTGAAGTCTCTCCAGATGACCAAATAATTAATTTCATTGAAGAAATTACAACCCCCATTTTAAGTGGCTCCTACTGCACTTTTTAGTCTCAGCCTCACCACACACGCAACTCAGTTGCCTAAATACTACATTCTAATTGCCTCCCATTTCCATTCAATTAAATTCTATGACACTATTTTGCAACATTAATTAGCAAACACTGCCAAGGGCTAATCGAACACAGCATTTGACAATGGCAGGGCTAAGGCATGATATGAAGATAAAGGTGTCTGGAGCTGTCTCCCTGATGGAGACCTACTAGAGTCCACGCTGGTGTGGGTACTTAATGCATTCCCATTAGTTTGTGGGATTTTCATTTGCTTTAGACACGTAATTCTTGGGAGAACTTCTAAATGAAAAGTCACTTCTAGCACAGATTCCAACACCACTTTAAGTCTTTTCTTTAAATTATTTTTCTTTGGCATGGAGACTAACTCCCAGCTTTGCGTGCTGAAAAAGCAATTTTGCTAGTGCCTGGCAGTCTGAATTTGGATCTATTAAACTATAAATAAAAGCCAGGAAGAAACTTTTACAATCATAGAAAGGAAAAATTGTGGTTGTACAGTAGGAAGTACGAGAGTTCAGTTGTTCCTGTTCATAACCAGCAAAAACAAAGAATGAAATATTTTTGTACCCCATCCCATAGAGAAAAAGGAACAAGGAGAACGAAGCAGAATCATGTCATATCTGGTGCTGGTCATTTCTATTAAGGAGGAAAAAATGCTTTTGTTTGAAACTGCTTTATTATATTCCCATTTAAGAACAACTTGAACTGAAACAAGGGAATCTGGAGTTGACTTATGTTTCTGTTTTGTTGTTTTGGTTTTTTTTGTTTTCTTTTTTTTTTCCCAGAAGCTGCTTTAACACATCAGGTAAGCATGCTAAGAATGACTCAAAGTTTCTTGGTGTTCACACATAATTCTGAGCTTAATGCTAGCCCATTTCTTTTATCAAATTGAAAACCTGGAATTTAGAGGGACAATGAGGTACATGTAGCAAAGGGCTCTTAGGCAATAGGCACAATATATGATGGCTGAAGGCTCTGCCTTTCCTCTTTATCTCCTGACACATCCCAAGGTTTATGAAGTTACACAACATGCACACCCACCAGTTAGGTTTTATTGCTTAATTACTTACTGGGGGAAAAAAATGAAGTGACCTACAGGGATCTACATTGGAAAAACAGAATTGTTTGAGCTTTTCAACTTCTGGTGTGAAATATGTCTATGAAGAACTAAAATTAAAAAAGGGGGTTACAAATCTAGCAAAACATACAGACATACAGAAGCATATATGATAAAGCACATATGGAATGTTGGCTAGTATAAATTCTGAAGCCAACCAAGCCTTCCTAATCCTCTTTTTTTCCAACCGACTACTCATGCCATAGAGCCTTTCTTAAATTCTGTCAATTACACAAATGCACCATCTGAAAACCTATTTTTCTTCATACAGCATTCTTGACTATATCACAGATTTAAGCAATACCTAAAATCAGAGGGAATAAACCAGAACCTGTTAAACATTAAATAAGATATCACACACAATTCATCTGACATAAATAAACTCAACTGCACTTCACAATTGTACTGACCTGAGTCAAAACTACTTAAGAACCAGGTAAAATGGAGTTATTTAAGTGCATTAGTAATGGTAACTGCTACCTTACCAGGATATAAGAGAGATCAAAATTCTAAGGAGAGGTGGAACACTTAATTAAAGCAACCAGTGAGGCTGAGATGCAAAGAAGCAGCTTTCAGGAACCCAAGTCTTTCTTCAGAAGCAAGCAATCCATCTCTTACCAATTTCTCAGTATCTTTGCTCCAGTGAGGTGCGGTGGCTGTACTGGTTATAGTAGATAACCAGAGTCAAAGAGTTCAGGGCTTTATCTGCAGTTTTGCTATAAGGTTCATTTATCCTTTTGCCCTCTACAAATGGTTTCCATTCTTTGCTTGTTTACTCATTGGTAAAGTCAAAAGAACACTTCCCTACCTCATAAGGGTGGTCTCTTCAGGGAAGCTGTTCTTTCCCTAAGGTGATTTATTGAAAAACCTCTCACCATGGCATTCATAGTCCTAGTCTTGCCAAAGTCACAAATAGAGAGAGCCTAAATTTGTACTTTAAATGCTCTTTAATATAAGAAATCCTACTTTGTCACTGAAAATATAAGAGAAGCAAAGCAAACTGTAGAGGTTTTGTCTTATCTATTGCTTAGTATTGGAAGTTCTCAAAGCTCTCTTGCAAAGGTTGAACCATTACCCTTACCCTCTCTTCATAGATAAGGCACACAGAAAGCACTTGTCACATAACAGTACTTAATAAAGTAGTAAGTGAATGTCAAACCTGCCTCCCTGTTTACTGACTCTGAAACCCAACCTAATTAAGGACTATGCTGTGAAAGCATGTTTCAGCTTTGCAAAGGCATCTTAGTTAAGACTTCAGCAAAACACTGAGTACATGAGCTCAAGGATTCAGAAATCCAAGCATCAGCTAAATAAAACATAAAAAAGAAAGCTAAAATGAGAGTAGGACAAAAGGGAGGTGGGAAGTAGGAAAAAAATTTCTGCCAGAGAAATTAAGAAAAAGAAGCCCTGTACCACAGAATTTCTGATATAGGTCAGGACGGGCTTGTAAACATTGCATCTGCAGCTTACAAGGACAACGGAAGCCAGCTGCTTAGTAAATGAAGCAACATCTACTTTATGGAACTTATGCAACAGCTATACTGTAGCTCCTTCAGAAACAATGGTAATTATACAACTCTTGTGTTATCTTTGGATAACACTGTAATTAGTAAGTGTCATGACTCCAGCCATGATTAAAATAATTACCACAAAAAGTCCCTTGTAAGTAGCATTTACTGTCTTGGTTTCCAAACATGTACAAGATTATATTTTTAAAGTATAATTGCTTTTTCTGTTCGCAGCTGAACTTAACACTGTTCCTCCACACACCTTCCACTTTATACAGCCATATGATGTTGTAACAAAACTTTAATGTGTAAAATACTTACAGCTCTTCCAAGTAGGGAAAGTTCTTGAAGGCATCTTCTGGTAGTCTCGTGATGTTATTCATGCTGATATCTCTGGAAAAGAACAAATACAGATTTATCAATAACCAGGAAAGGATTTTTACACTCTATGAAAAGGGTAAGAAAAAGAAAGGTCCATCATATAATATGGTAACAGAAAAAAAATATTCTACTATCACACAGTAATACCTCTTTCTAGAAATTTGCATGCCAAACTTTCAAATCACTGTAATTTGAGAATCCAGTTGCAGCAAAGACCTATAAAATGGGAAGTTGGCAAAATAAAGTTTTCCAACACCTTTAAACAAAAATAATTACTGTGAAACTACAGGGAAGGCATGCATGAAAGAGGGTCTACAGTACTGTTATCCCCAATACTAACTTCTACCAACTTACATACAGTTTTAACTCAGATGATTAAGACTCTAAAATCACAGCATATGAAAAAAAAAATAAAAAAAAAAAATATTGTGACCACCCACCACGCAAATTTTCAGCCCACAGTGTCTTTAAAAAAAAAGAATTAGGACTTAATAAATAGCTTCTGGCAAATAAGGCTTCTGGAACAACTGGCAAGAATAGCAGAAACATGTCCTAGCTCTACCACGGTCTTTTTTTGTTTTGTTTTCCTTCTACAGAATCTGTGAAAGTCCTCGAGGTAATAATTTTAACCAGATTTCATTCTCAGTCCATGAGCAGAGAGAAGCTGGCAGCAAGTGCTTACATGATAGGTATGTGGACCTGCTCAGCCTTTTTCTTTACAAAGCAGCGCTAAGTGGCAAACTTGATGCCATCATCTCAGTTCACACCTACACATCGATCACAGATAATCCACTCCTAAAGTAAGTTATTACTCAATGTGAGTAAAAGCAGCATGAAAACAATTTGGTTTGATAATTAATCTAACTCCGTAACAATTCATGACAAAATCCAAGTTCTTATTTTCCACTTGCTTACTGGTTTGGGTTTTTTTTAGTATGTAGTTAATGAGCAATTCAGTAACACTTGTTAGTAGAGCCTTCCCTGCTTGCTGTCTTCCACGTGTTGTTCTCTAGAATCTATATGCCACCTCCCTTCATAATTCAGATGAAAAGCAAACAAAAAAAGCTAAACTACTTTTATCTCACTAATGGCCCACAAGTACCATTGAAGCTCCTCCATGACATTAACAAGTAACTGGCAACTGATCTGCTGCACCACCTGTGCAGTAGAGACCCTCAGGCTTTGCCAATGTGAAAACTGCACTCTTACACCAAATCTAGAGGCAACCTTTCCTCTAAACTAAATGTTTATTAAATAGCAGTCCAAAAACTTCATTCCTCATTTCCCAGTGTAAACTAAGAAAGTTACTCCCCAGCAGCTGCTAATAGTATACTAACCTAGCTCGAGCAGTGAGATCAAAATAAGGTTCAGCACATACAAAACAGACCCAACTGTGATGAGAGCCAAAAAAATCCACTATGGCACAAAAGACTCCTTCATTAAGCTCCAGAAGGAGCTGAACTTGAGATGCTTTATCTCCGAACTCAACAGCCCGCATGCTTTAAGCAGTGCTTTGTGCCTTGGCAGCAGCCTGGTCACAGTGCAATGCTGTGGTTGCTTTGGAGGACATTTTTCTTCTTGCGCAGGAAAGTAAATAAATGTATCAGGTACATGAATTGTCATTTGTCTGCTCCATGGGAGACTGCAACTTCTGTTCTCAAACATTTTTCAAATTATCATAAATACACACATTTCACACATCCAGCCTTGTCCTCTCCTTTCCAGAGGACTGCAAATCCACTTCTAGTATCAGCTGGGAAGCATTTATGAATAGGGCAGAAGAGTAAGAAGGGAGTGGAGATCCTAAGCTTAAAAAACACTAACCTGTGCAAGAAAATCACAACTCTCAAAAAACTGTCCAGGTGATATAAAACCTTGTCGTCATATGCACCATAATAAATGGTGGTAGTAAAAATAAGTCAACAGTACATATCATCAGAAAGCACTTTATGAATGCTTGTGCATCACTTTGGCAAAGATTTTGGCTGCACCCACATTTGTTGTACTACATGGTAGCTCTTTTTGACAGCTGAGGTAAGGAAATCAAATCCACCTGGAAGCAATGGTCTTGAAATTTCCAGAGCTATAAATGCCCAATTTCAGAAGTGCCCTATGCAATCATAAACAAAGTCAATGGAAACCATGCAGACACACAGAATGGTTGACATTCAAATTCAAAGCAATTCTGGCTTTCTCTGGGATCTGAAATTAGCTAAAAATGTTTTTTCCCTGTAGCTCCAAGTGTTAGGCTCTACAATTTTAATTTGGAAAGTAGCTTATTTGGATGTAAGCATGAAACAGATCACCCTAATAATGACGACTTGAGAACCATCATCAATATTCTCAAATTCTACTGAAATTTATTTTCAGTGAAGCGGAATTTATAACAAAACCAGACACAAATATAAACTGCAATTGTCTTTATCACGTGAATCATCAGGGACTACTTATCATGATGCCTTGCTAAAAAGCTGAAATTTTTATGAAGTTTCTGTATTTGCCTTCATTACATGTGATAGTAACTCTTACTAAACAAATAAGCCAATCTTTATAGAACTGATTTGCAAACTTTGGGGAACATCAAAGCACCAACTTTGAAAATTTCTTAATGATCATCCTACAAGTCTTAAAACAATTCTTGTTTAATTAAGAACATTATGTAAAAACAGCATTGCTGATACATATATACACACATAAAGTATTTTTTCTCTTCATTTCACTCTACAGAATCTCCTTAAAGAATGAGTTCATAGGCACTGTATGCTAGTAATAAAATATTAAGTACTTCATGAGCAAGAATTTACAAACAATATTATGAACACCCATGACACTAAAATCAGATGACTTAATAACTAGTCTCTATTAGGTTTACCTAGTTAATTTGGGAAGATACTCTTAATAACACATAATTAATAGAAGAATTGCAACAAAAATAGCAGAGCACAATATACTATGACAAAATAATGACAAATAATCCCCAAAACCACATTCCAAAACAAAAATAGCCCTTGCTAAGTTTCTACTGTTTGTATTTTAGAAATAGTCATTTTACTACTGATAAACTTTTAAAAAGTGGGATCAGTCTATGCAGTATCAAAAAGGCTGTCTATATAAATAAATAAGATAAATATTCATATGACCCTTGACATGTCAAAGAAATCTCCACTGAGAAGCTGTCATACACCACCTGTTTCTCTGCTAAAAAGCCCTCAGGTCTATAAGCCCAGAACTCATCTAGGATGCTAATATATAAAAAAAGTCCTAAGAATGAACAAAAGAATATTAATAGTACTTTACCAACCTCTAGTAGTGTTCATGGGAATGATGCTATCACACAACAGAAGGATCATGTCAGCAGTTACCTAAAGCCCCTTTTCAGCAAGACTAAGCTAAAAGACCTACTATGGATTGGGTTATTACATCTAGATATGTCCTCTAAAAACAGCACAACACCTGCAAACCTTGGAATTGCCACCAAATATGTGTGCACACAGAACTCCCAACAAACAAAACACCAAAACCTCTGTATGTTTGTCCTAAATTTTATTGGTAAACTGAAGTTCAGACTCAGTATCTAAAAGGCTTATTATAGGTTTCTTGTTCTTCCAACAAGTCCCCAGTATGGTCTGTCAGCCCAGAAAACTACACCTCTGACTTGAAATTAAATTCAGACACACACTTATATTGGGGACGCTTTCCCCAGAAAGCATAAAACACACACAACAGCTCTAAGAGATATAAGATTATGGTAGTGCCACAGGTTTGCACTGTAGATTCATCAGGAAAAAGAAGGAGAAACCAGGGCAGACCCGCACCATTCAGCAGGTAGCCATTAACTAGGTTTCTGTACTAAGCAGCCAGGCTAACTCTTTGCTCACTAACCAACATTAACCAAGGCACAGGTGGCAGATGCCCCATTCCCGGAAACATTGAAGGGCATGATGGGGCAAGAAGCTGGCATTGAAACTAAAATGATGGCCAAGAAGCTGGCATTGAAACTAAAATATGATCTGCCAAAGGTTCTTTAGCAAGAAACCTCTTCAGCAAGAGGCTGCATCTCAGGGGATAACATGAATCACAGCCTTACAGTTATGATTAGTTACACCATTTCAGCTAGGAGAGATGTAACACCAGAAAAAAACCACAACTGCACTTCCTCCTACAGTGGCATGGCTGCAGTTTTGAATAATAAGGCTTCTTACACTCTGTCAGAAGCTTTGGCCTTCTTCCAAGAAGGTAATACAGAAAAGAATAAAACTAACTAAAATTAGTAGCTTGTAACTGTAAATGTTATTTTGCCATACCAGGTAATGCAGACATTAATTTTTAGAGGCAAAAGGTGGAAAGTCAAGCCACGGTACTCCAGCACTCATTTGCTGTCTCCAGCCTGCTCAAGTAGATCCTTTCAGGTTATTCTGACAACTACTTGAATATTCATTTCCAGCTGAGTTTAGCAAAGTTTTCTGCTTTCCCTAACACAGAAACACTTTAAAGTCATTAAAAATACTTGAAACTCACTGGCAACACCTCCCTCTGTTGAAAACAGGCATCAAATGAGATTTCTGTGTTCTTGTGAGTATATGAAAGACTTGGGTTTTCCCCATTTAAAGCTGTTGTGTCCATTTCCCTTGGAAGAGGAAAGTAGTTTTGCAGGACATAGTAAAAAACACACAGCATCACACCTCATCTTGCATAATGCCAGATATTTAATCACTTTTAAATCAACCAGCAGTGGAGATTTCAGAAAACTGAACTAGAAAACATAATGCACTTAAACTTTTTATTATACTCCTGCAAGAATTCCAGTTCCTGATGTGAGGTTTTAGTTATTTGGATTTTATTTTTTTTCAAGGATTGTTGATTTTACCACTAACCAAAGTCAAACATCTCCAGGCTTCAGGATGAGCAGAAATACTTGTCTCTTGGATGGCAACTTACTAATTCTCTCATATTTTAAAAATAGAAACTCTCATCTTTAAATAGTGGCTTCAATCACAGCTTTCATCAGTGACATCACACAAAAGAGAATTAGATGCAATGCACAGAATGTCACAGTATCTCCTGCAGGCACAGGTAGCCTTCTCTATAATTTTAAAGTGCTGCCTCTACCATAAAGGAGCCTGACCCTTGTTAGATTTATCCTAAACATTTCTCTTACCAATTGCCAGAGCATGATTCTGGCTAGAAAGAACAGATGACTAGAGATGATGGAAAGGGAGGAATGGGATGATAATTCTTGAATGAGAAGAAAAGCTGCAACAAAAAGGGACCACAAAATGGGAAGTACAGACTTACTGTAGGACAGAAAGGACAACAAAATGATAGATAAATTAGCCCAAGATATAAGCAGAGAATAAAAGCAAATGACCCACAATAACTGATGGACACTGAAAAGGAAAACAATGCCAGTCTCTGTGAACTGAGGGACATTTTTGCTGCAACAGTCTTTTTTTTTAATGACAATACAGACCATTCCTAACTGCATCTCCCTCAAATGTGTGCACATTTTAGGCAAAGAAACTTTCCTCACAGCTCTGGTGTGCTGGCATGTCTCCTAAAACTCACAGGAGATGACAGTGTTACATTCTGTCCTAGCTTACATTCTCCTCTCTCAACACTTGGATCTGCACTGAACTGGGGTCACATACACCTTCCCACCACATTCATGCACTGCATCTGAATACATGCTAATGATGTAAAACACATCACTTTGTAAAAAAGGTCTTAAGCCAAATAAAACATGAAATACCTAGCTACAGAAAAGCAAAATTAAATCTCAACAAAACCAAATTGAGATTGGCTGTTTAAAACAAATAAGATCAAAATACACCCCTGTGCTTCCCAGCACTTCATTAATAGCTATCTACTTTTTGGCTTTTTGACTCTGTCAAGTTTAGAAAAGAGGGGAGAAAGGGAAGGAGTGAGAAAGAAAAAGAGAGGGGAGTGTTGGTTGAAGGAAAGAAGATCATGTTTCAACAAGGCACCTTTAAAATCCCATAAAATACTGCCTCTGAGCAAGCTTAACCTGTTTGTTGATAGATAATAGCATGTAATACTGTAGGCTCCATTCAGTCTTTTCCAATGTCTGGGCCCTCTGCCACTGAGTTATTTAATTATAACAGTTAGAAAATTACTTAGGCAGAGCTATCTATATTTGAATAAAGCTCTCCTACCTACCTGTACAAAACCATTAGGTAACAGGTCTTAATCTTATATAAAATTCCCCAGGTAGGAACCATGATCCAGCTTCAGCAGTACTAGGAAAAGCTGAGGCTGTTAATATTTTTAGAAACTACATTAAATAAGTCAGGATATTGCAAATGCACCTCAACATGAGGCTAGAAAGTACCCAGCAACAATCACCCATCCGTTACCATTTGGACCATTGATAACATGGATAATAGCCTGATTACATTAACAATGGTGAGGATAAAGACAAAGCAACATATATTCTTCTTAGCATATGAGACCAATGGTTCTTTGCCAATTATCAAAAACAAAACCAGAAAAAACAACAAGAACAAAAAAACCCACAAACCAAAAAAAGGACTGATTATACAGCTGCATGGCAATGGTCAGTACTTCAAGTTTTGTTGAGGTCATATCTGTGTTAATCAAGAGAACTTCCTGGTGTTGTGGCAGCAGGGAGAGGCAGGGACACTGGAGCCAAGACAAGTGGGCAGGGGGAGACAAGAAATCAGAGAAACTCAAGATTAGACTAATATTAAGTTGTACTGCAATGCTACATTCTTGAAGAAATACATTCAGAGCCCAATTCCTTGCAGGAACATGTTCACATGATTAAAACCAATGTAATTTTCATCCAAATCACACCCCTCAGCAGCCAGTCTCAGGGGAGAGGAGGAACTGAATTACATCCCTGGTTTAAATCTTCTTTCCCATTTAGCCAGTTCCTTCAGGATGGTGATAAAACCACTGAAGGGACAAAATAAATGAGTTTGCATTAATACTGTCCCATATCTTAATTGTATTCAATATGTAATATATTCATTATGGAAATAAAATGCAGTATGGAAAGCCTAGATGATCAGCAAGAAAATTTCAATTCAATTATAAAGAAACAAATTTGGTAGAGTTTTGTTTTATTGTATCTTCCTAATGACAAGAAGCAAACAATTCTCTTCCAGAAGCACCACCTCACAACTACTGCTTTAAACGTAACTGTCTGCACTATGAATTCAATGAGTGCAGCTAAAATCCAAGGATATGCATTACATGTAGACATGCCAACCCCAACAGTTAGAAATCATGAACATGAAGAAAAGAAATACCAGGCAAAGATGATGTTTACAGAGGAACCTACACTTGGAAAGTGTTTGAGTTTGTGATGATGTTTGAGTTCAAAATAAAGTTTAAATAACATGTTGAGAAATTAATTTCTTACCTTTTATGTATTATTTACATCTATTACTGCAAGGTAGTAGTATAATACCTATACTATTAGCTAACATTTCCATGGTTATAGGACCCCAGTGTCAGACTGGCATTGTATTTAAAATTCACATTCTCTCCATTTCTGACAAAGTCACAACTACCAGTGCCCATCTTCCAGTGGGAAGGGTCCACTGGGAATGCCAACAGCCAGAACTCTGCAGTATTAACCACCCCTTATCTCCAATCCTTACTGCCATGTCCCAACACATTTTTTTCCTCCTGATACTTATCTACTGTTCCTTTTAACATGGGCAAAGCTGTTAATGACAAAAGGGAAGATTTTAAACCAATTTGTGCATTAATATAGATTTTTCTTCTTGTTATTCAATCTCTCCCCAGCAATCTTATGCATGCTTCTACTGCCTCTGACATGATCACAGAGACCTCCAAAACTTAAAAGCACAGAAACCTGTTCTGTACTCACAGGCCATTCTGCAGTAACAGAAAGCCTATGAGCTATGACATTTTTTCATCTACCAGCATGCTTCATTTTCCAGTTCTTCCAGGAAAACACTCTTACAAAAAAGGAAATATCCAAATATTTAAAGCCTTAGTCAATATCTGCTGTGACTGGCTAAGTAAAACATAGGTTGCATTCCCACCCAGCAAACACACTTGCCATTTCCTAAGTACCCGTGCTATCTCACTAATGAGCACAAGGTCTTATCTGTTGTTTGTATTGCAACGAGAAGCTAAGGGCCCTGTTCAACACGTCAATAGATTGGCGCTGTAAAAATACACAGCTGGAGATACCTTCATCTAGAAGAGTTTGCTGCCTAACTGCACGAAACAACCAGCATGGCAAGGAAAAGAGGTATGCAGATACAGGTGAAGTAAGCTGCGCAAAATCACCAACAGAGCCTGAAGCCCCCTCCAGTTGACCAATGCTGCTCCCATGTTCTATGCCCAGCTACTACCTACCATGTCCTTTCCAAAACCAACTAATCACCTCTTTCCCTGCTCCTTTGTTTGTTTAGCAGGAAAACAGGACAGCAGATTGTTCTGACAATTTCTTGTTTGCTAGATATGTAGGTATGTTGGTAGCAGCAGAAAGAAATTATGCTCTAACTTATATGCAACATTTTCATTCACTTTTCTGTGGCTTTAACTGGAAACCATGTGACAGCTCACTTAGGGATGAAGCACTTAACCTGATTTTTCATGGAAACAATCAAACTTCAGATTACCCACCGACCCTGGCTATTAAAGAGGATTTTGATTATCAGAAGTTTTAGGAAATAGTGGTACACAGAGCCCTTTTTCAGTATAAATTTTTTTTTAAAAAAAACCACCATATAGATCCTGTAGACTTCCGTAAGCTTTTAGCATTTTGCCGAAGCAGTACCTACAACATTTTCACTGGCAGCAACAGAAAACCTGCAAAACAGCAGGCAGGTCTGTTCCTGCAAGAGAAGTAACATCTCCCTCTTTCTCCCACCGTATCTCTGTTATTTCTCCTGCCTTCTCCTTCCCGTCACATCAACCTGTTGGTTTTTTTTCTTCCAACGTGGTGTTTTAGCTTTCTTTCAGACACAGTAACTAGCTCTGATGTACCCTATTCATGTGCCAATCAAGCCACCATCAAGATCTTAGAGAGAACAATACTTGTATGCAAAGCCTTATTTTGAACTGGTATTTGAGTCACTGCAGGCCAGCCATTAAACAATCACACATACGGTTAATGGCTTATGTTGACATATGGTAGGGAATTAACCTAGAAAAAAATTCCACTGCATTATTATGAAAGCGATCCTATCCCGGAATAGGAATATAGTGCAAATTAACATGCTCTTCAGTTAATTTTTAAGAGCCACACTTTGGGTGCAGATTACAGTCTAAAGGAAGGGCTTATTGTAAACTGGAGGAGGAAACAAAATGTCTTTCAGTGCAGGAGTATTTCTTTTATACAGAGATTTACATAGCTAGAGATTACTTATAGTAGAGAGTAAAATTATGTATTATTCACAGTTTCATAATTATTAGCTCTGTGGAACACAGTAACGCCAGGGAATTGAGTACAAAAAAATCAAACCATGTGACAGGCATGCTAATCAAGCAGTCTGAGGGCAACCCTGTACCAAGATACTACTCCTGTACCTATGAGTATTCATCACAAAATGTGAATAACCAGTAAGACCATGAAGAGGTCCACAGACAAAACCAAGTGGGAACTCAGATCATCGACATCCCTGATCTGTAACCAATTTGCAAGTCCTGCTACCACCCAAACTCCTGGTAGGAAAGCTTTCAGCATGGTTACATCACAGCTACCCTCTGACTTAAGACGTTTTTAAAATAATTTATACAAAGTAAGATCATCTTTGCTCAAAACATATGCAATGCATCTAAAACCATGCATTACAACCATCATTGGTTGACTTGAGATTATTTGTAAAAGCCAGTAAAGGAAAGCAGAAATATTTCTATTTCTTTTAACCCATAGTTCTCCACACATAGGCAAAAGGGGAATGCAGCAACAGGTTACACACTTAAGAGTTCAACCAACTATACCCTGGAGGTGTATTTATGTGCTTTGGGCTTTTTTTTTTTCAATCAGGTGGTGTTAGCTGTCTTTTATGTAGTATGGCCTCAGAAAGAGCCATATCAGCACAACTACGGAGCAGCAGACTCCTATGGTAGTAAGAAAGAGAAGTACTGAAGACAGTGGGAACTTCACAATAAGAAAAAATATCACATGTAGCTCATGCCTGTAATAACATCAACAGAAAACCTAAAGGAGTTTTATGGAAGGGTATTTGTTATGTTTTAAGTAAATAAAATTTAACACTATACCTGCAACCAAGTTAAAATAGGGTAGCATCGCCAGTTGCATCAATTGTCCTTACCATCATGGAGTCATATTGAACCATCAGTCACTGAGGTTAACTATGTCATTTTTAAACAACTCTGACTGATTTTTCTTTATTGACTTATCAGTCCCAGGTTAATACATATCTGGGTTTTAAGTTAAAACATATTGCAAAACCCGACACCAACACTTCACACGTGACAAAGCCACAGTTTTGTTCATTATTACTGAGAAAGTTCTCAAGCACTCTTCCCTTATCAAAAACCTCCATGAACAATCATTGCTGAAACACTAGGAACATCACCAAAGTATGTAATCTAACCACTTTAATGAGATCTGGGTCCTGTCCGTCCCACCCCCGTCCCACTCCCCCTCCCCCG
>VZTE01004056.1:8968-57360 GCA_013397775.1 Eulacestoma nigropectus | reverse complement strand
AAAAAAAAAAAAATCTATGAAGGAAAATAATCAGTCTGGATGAAGAGAAACCAAATGAAAGCATAAAAACTCTTTATTCACCAAGAGATGAAGGAGGAATTCCTTCTCACTTCCACTTCCAAAGGTCTGAGGACAAAAGGCAGACTCTCCTCTCAACCTGCAGCATAAAGTCACATAAGATGAGTAACATCACCTTTGTCCTTTTGTTCAATACTATTATTGTGAACTACGCCTAAATGCAAAGAGGCTACCACAAGCAGCCCACCACAACCACTGACAGGCCTAATAAGCAGCTAACATGACAAGAAATCTTCTAGTGTAACAAAGATGGATCAACTCTGAGACATTGGTCCTTGCTCAAAATTTGCCACTAACTGGAGGAGACTTCTCCAGAATCCCAATAGTCCGTGAACCTGGTTCTTAGTCAACTGAGTCTCTTTACATATTTAAACTACAACTACTGAAACAAAGAAAATTTGCAGGGAAAAGAATACATTTTGAATTATGAAAGAAAGACTTTGGGGAAAAGATTTTTATAATGTACTGGACCAAGTAACAGAGATGTGGGAGAAGGGGTGACAAGTTTCAGGCACAGAAACACTTTCTGAGGTCCTTAATGGCATGCTGATGTGTTTTGTTGTTGTAGGGCTTCCCACTAATAACCTGCAGAGGTTGTCCCTCTATCATTGCTGCATACAAAGGAGCCAGCACAGCCTGAGCTGGCAAGCTTTAAGAGTTAAATGCACACTGCACACCAATTAGAAAAACTCTACAGTTAAAATCAATCGCAATTTCAAGGTAAAAAAGAAAGTAAGAGGAGAAAAATAAATCAAAAAACCCTCACTCATTCACACACACAAAAAAAGCTGAGTACAGTTAGCATGGGGAATCCAGTCCCTCACACATTCCCATTCCCTGCCAGTATATTCACAGTAGTTTTAAATAAACATCTACACAAGTCACTGGAAGAGAAAAAAAAGATCTGTTTTCTTTCATACAATTACACAAAAATAACTGTCATCACAACCATCGTTGTGGTAGAAGAGTCCATACTTGCCTGCAGTGAAATCCGTCTGCAGCTGCCCTGTGGAAAAGACAGCCAATAATTGGCTTCTTTCACCTCTGTTAACCATGAACAAAAGTGTCATTCAGCTCCCAGAAGGATAGAAGGCACCAATGGATGGTCAACTCTCTGAGCCAATGGGCTGGAATAACAATAACCCTGTAGCATTTTCTTTTTCCTTTTGTTTAGTCTTTCAAAGCCCTTAATTAAGACCCTCACAAAGCACCCCTACAGGCTTCTTTCAATCAGGCATTACACGCCTGTTTTCTTGTATTTAAAGAAGAAAAGTAACAGGGAATTCTGAAAGACATCAAGCAGTACACACAATTTCCACGTATTCACAACTGAAATACTGTTACATTTAGCTTTTAAATATTATCGTCAATAACAAGAAGTTCAAGCTTACTATGCTCACTCTTTGCTGTAAATCCCTTGCTAAATACAGGCAGTCATAAAACTGGCCTATCTGCAACAGCTCACTCAAATCCATTACAAAACAGCAGCTTCCAAAATGAAAGCAAGTGGAATAACGCATGTTGATCAAACATCCCTGGTCATCCTGAAGCAGACAGCTGAGAAAGGACCGGGTAATGTTGAGGCTGCACACGATGCATCAGCATTGTCTGAAAATAGAGCTGGTGAACGCTAAAGTATAAACCCTGCTATGTAAGTGGCCTCTCATACAATTAAATATCTAGTTGCACTTAATATAATGAAGGTAATCTGTACTCCACTATTTAGGACTAAACTGATGTAATACTGATGCTTGTGTATTAAACAGGACATTTGAGGATTACATCAGCTTTTCAGCAGTGTAGGCAGATTCTGTGTGACAGAAATGCTATAGAAACTTGTAATATTTGAGCCACAAACAGGAAACAAAACAGTCTTAAGAAAACACCATTGAAATATCATCCTCACAGATGCAGGCTGGTTGGAGGAAACCTAGTCATCTAATCCCTACACACTCCAAACCAGATAAAGCAGCAGACTAATGTGGTCACTGTTTTTTGGGAGGCATCCAATGCACGTGGTGAAGGGCTCAGGGGTAGGTAGGGAGTACCAGGTACAACCACCACTTAACAAAGCCACCACCTGCCCAACCGTGGTCCAAGCCCTCCAGCGTGTTGCTGCCTTACTCCATTATCTTGTAAATGCTCTTGTCCTGTGAATACAAGCAGCTTCCCCGCGGGAGAATGGCCCAGCCAAAACCTACCAAAATCATTACCAGAGGATATTTTCCACATCAAAGAACCATAGGCTGACGCTCTGGTAATCTCTAAAACACCTTCTCCCCTGAAAGAAAACTGGAATAGCCTTTTTGCGATTGACAGGAACCCCCAAAACAATTTGAAGAACAAAAAACCCCATTTTTATTACAAAAATGTTATTACCAACTTGAGCGAATGCAAAAAGCAACAGTTTAAAATCCTCTCTACACCACCTACGTATCCAGCAGGCACTCTTTAACAAGGGCCACATGCTATAAAGAAAACTGTGCGTCTAGGCATAACCTGGGATTGTTCTTCTCTTGGAAAAGAGAAGGTTTTGGGGTGACCTAACTGCAGCCTCCCAGTACCTGAAGGGAGCCTAAAAAAGAAATGGAGAAAGACTATTTACAAGAGCATGTAGTGACAGAACAACAGGGAATGGCATCAAACTGAAAGACAGTAGGCTTACATTAGATATTAGGAAGACATTCATTATTGTAAGGGTGGTGACACACTAGAACAAGTCGCCCAAAGAAGTTGTGGGTGCCTCATCCCTGGAACATCCCTTGTTCAAGGCCAGGTTGGGTGGGAGCCTGAGCAATGTGGTCTAGTGGAAGGTGTCCCTGCCCATGGCAGGGGGGTTAGAACTAGGTGATATTTAGTCCCTTCCAATCCAGACCATTCTACAACTTTATGAAAATGCAACTGGGTACAAATCAACGTAGACCTTTTAATTATTTTTTTTAAATACACCAAAGAGTCAGCTGCTTGTAACTCTGTTCACGTAATCAACGAAGCAAATTTCCTTTCAAGAATGGTAATCTAATGGTACTCAGTGATTTTGCTTTACAAAGATCAGATGGCCTACTTAGGTATTATAACACCAAAATCTCTTTCTAGTCTTACCTTAGACCAATTAAGGCCACGACAAATAATACATGACGACCACCTGTCCTATATGGTGTTCCTTTTTCCTCCTCCTATAAGAAAATATGATGTCACTATACAAAAAAATAAGGAGGAAAAAAACACAGCAATGACTGCATGACTTGGTTTGAAGGACTAACTCCACATATTTTCGGAAAGCCTGTTGACAAGCCTTTATCAGAATGTCTCGTATCACTGACCTTAACAGATAACATTGATAAAGGAGGAATTCGCACTCAAGTTCTGTTACATTATTAACAATTTCTGTGATTATCTACCACAGCAGCTCAGGAGGAACTCTTCTCTAGCAGCAAAGAGCAAGAAAAGTAATTTACATTCTAAACCCAAGCATGAAAGCTCATCCTAAGTGCATCCAATGCATCAGCTACAATCCAAATTTGTATCAAGTGGGTAAAAATATTGCTAGAATATCTGACAAAACTGCAATATAACATGAGAATATGCCATTGCAATACAACATAAAAAAGCAAAACAAGACCCAGCCCGTCCTGTGCAAGCCAAGGCCCACACAAGGGCGAGGCTTTGCCTCTCACTAGTTGCATGGCTCAGTGTCTAAACTGCTGTTGTCAAAAAACAAACAAAAAACCCCCCAATCAAACAACAACAACAACAACAAAATTCCAACAAAAACCCTCAACCAAACAAACAAAAACCCAAACAAAAACACTCAACCAAACCAAGCAAATATGGCCATAAACTAAAACATAAGTTTCAGTGAGGTAGCAACATGAGGAAGTACTTCTTTATATTGAGGGTGGCAGAGCTCTGGAACAGGCTGCCCAGGGAAGTTGTGGAGTGTCTGGAGATATTCAAACCCCACCTGGACACATTCCTGTATCGTCTGCTCCAGGTGACCCTGCCTTAGCAGTGGGGTTACACTGGATGATCTCCAGAGGTCCCTCCAACCCTAAAAATTCTGGGAAAAAAAATGAAACCAAACAAACCCCCTAGAACTATTCAGACATCAGAGGCACTCACAAACATGACTGTTGATTAGGAATTGCATCTCAGACTGGATATTTGTGCTAACCAAATTTAGTAGGACAGCTCTGGACTTCTGGATTCTGCACTAACATGAATAAAATTAGTAATACTTACTACTGCTCACTCAACAATATAAGCCAATAAAAACTTAGCATGTTGTCTAATTTTTAAGGAAAATGTATACAAGCATATGAAATGTTTCACAGAAACCCTCTACCAAAAAAACTGATAGCCATCACTTGCAATTATAAAAAAGAGGTCAAAGAAGCACTTACTACTAATGATTTTCTTGTTCTCTCTTCAGTTTAACTTTGTTCTCAGCATTTAAATGACTACACCTATTTAAAATCAAGCAGATTTTAATCACCGAACTGTCAAGAAAAAACAGGTTACTTAATGCAAACAGAACATTTCAAGTATTCACATGAAAAACAAAGACCTATCACATTAACTATCTGGTCCACACTCTTTGCAACAGAGATTAAGGCTTGTCAAATTTAATCTTGTACATGGAATCAATTTTTATACAAACACATCTAATTCACGTGTGATCAAAAAGCAAGCAACCCAAAGAGGGCAATCAAATAATCTGCCTGTATTTCTAGCTTGCTTATAGACAGAAATAGTATGTGCATCCTCCCAGCAGTATGCATTTTACAGATGAACTCCAAGAAAAAAAATTGGCTTATGAACACTGGTCTACTTGGTTATCTCCACATGACAAACATGGGCATATTTTTACATCATCATAGCTATTCTATAGGCAAGGAAATACACTCTAGCTCTCACCTAAAGGCCACTGACCAATGTAAATTCACATTACGACAACTATAATGGATACAAGGTGGACAAAACGTATCCTTCCCTAACTCCATTAATAAAATGATCTGGTTTGTCCTGTTCTTGCTTGTTTCGAAGAAGTCTGCTTCCTTCTACCTTGAAAGACTATGAATTTTACTGGATCAGTAAACCAAGGCCAGTAAAACTTGCCACGCAGCTTGAAACCTGCTCCTAATAGCTCCTTTAAGCTATTGCCACTCTGTTTCCTCATTACCAATTTAATAATTTACTTTCATTAATACACTCATTTTTCCAAGTTATCACCAGCAAAATTATGAACATAAAAAAAAAAAATTAATGCCCTTAAAGTTGACAGGGTAAAAAGGTTTCTACTGAAACTGGTAAACCATTTTTAATACAATAAATGAAATAATGCTCTGTAATTACAGTGTCGGATTCCACAATAAATAACAATGTATCTTATAGTCACTACCAAATCTGAAAAGTGCAAAGCAGATGCAGTGATTTATTTTAAATTTTAGCTGAGGGACAGGTGATCAGATTAGAGGTTTAAGAGACTACCTTACGGGAAAAGGTGAGGAAACACACAAAACATGACCACTTTTTGTCTGTTTTTGAACAAACACCAAGGTATAATGCAGAAGGCAATTTTATGTAAAAACATACATAGCTTTGTCAAGTTAAAACATTTTATTTTTTCCACATACACAAAGACAGTCAACGTCACAAATATTTACTGTGTCATTAACAGTTGAGTTAAATAATTATTCCATCTTAATACGAACACTAAATATTCAAAGGTTCAAGACAAATGGAACCTTTTGCTACTTTTCATTATATTTACCACAAAATAGTTAGATATAAGGACTATTTATAGTAAACACGGTAGAGTGAAGCAACCCATCCCTCTGACATATCCGACTGTATTCTGTACAGCATATAGATTAATAAATGTCACAAAAGAAACAGCTTTTAGAACTAATTCTGTACCACTCAGTTCAAGAAATTCTCTCTTCTAACTACCATTGAATTCAAATAAAAACGCTTTTAACAAAGAATGTATGCACTTTATCCCTGCAGGTCTTTACTATTCGTATTTTCTTTTCTTTCATCCATACTATGTATTAGGAAGGACAACATGGAAGGCAAACAGAAGGATATAATCCTGAGAAATTTCCACAAGATTAAATATGTATTTCTTTGCTACCACAGGAGCAATCAGTCTGGCAGTATTGCATCACATTCATCTCATAAATACATTTAAATACTGTATGATTAAACAGTTGCCAGTAGAAAGAAATGGTTGAATTAATGCATGTTAATAGGTAATTTGAATGTCTTTTCCTTTGTACCTATATTGCCCCAATACAGTATTGAAGGGCAGTGTAAATTGGTGCTTTCCTGCTGAACTCATAGGGCCTTTCGTTAAGGGAGAAATGTTTAGCGCTTGCTTATTCAGTACATCTAAGTAGCTTAGTTTCTGCAAACTGAAGCTTAACATGATATTTAAAAGGTATCATTTATGTTTCCAAGACAGCTCCAGGCACTGCCTTGTTTGGAGTTGCTTACCAAGCAACTATGTTTCTCCGAACAAACTAATGTGCAGAAGGCTAAAGGGCAGTGAAGGTAATTATTGGAAGGAAATCTCTCCCTAGGCCAGAAAATAATAATTAAGCTTGTGCGTGTTAAATCACACGGGGAAGTGAACACTGAAATAATTGAGTGTAAGTGATAGCAAGACCTATCTACAATCATCTTGAAAGGAAATTAAGGCAGGGATAATATAAAGTGAGATTGTTTAGGCAACATGAAGGCAATATCCCCCATCTTCATTCACAGTTCTTTGTATAAATGTTCACATTTTCCCTACACACACACACACACTCCCCCACAGCAGAGAAAACCTTCAGTAACCCAGTAATTAAATGAATGTGCTGAAACCTAAAGCAGTTAAACTGCATTCTGCAATCCTGGATTCAACACAGTTTACTTATTGCTCATTAATCTCTCCACAGATGTTATCTTTTTAACAGCTAAAAAAGCTTAAAATATGACCAAGATTTTCAACGTTTAAGATGCCTCTTGTGCTTCATTCACCACCTTGCCTAAATGCATGCAACATATGGCAGTAAGTGTGATGAGTTTCCAGTCTAGTCCTTGCCCAAAAGCCTTGGGCTATTGTGTGAAAACTTAATGAAAGCCATTTGCACTGAAAAGCTAGTGAAGAAAGGCTGTAACCTCCTTCCGAGTTGCACACCTGGAGAAAAGAGTTTTTCCAAGACATCAGCAGTGCACTGCTGCTACTGACAAGATTGCAGCACAATAGGGCCTGTTTGTGTTTTTAACTGCAAATGCAGTGATTATTTGCTGAAGCTTCTTGGGTGATCTGCATATATTCTCTGAAATTACACTATGTGTTAACTGCTTTTAAAATACAAAGCAAATATGGAGCAATATTCTGTATTTCTAACATCCTATACACTTCAGTGAGACCTAAAACAAAGACTGACCATTTCACAGCGACAGGTTAAGAAGTAATCCCATTTAAGGCTATGCTTATATGTTTGAGTTTCCAAAGGAGATAAGCAACACCTATAACACTGACAGATCTTAAGGTTTTCCCAAAAGTTTTGCAGATATGAATTGTTAAGATATCTGCTGTCAGCCTCAAAAGAAGCATCTGCTAGCACTGTTCTGCTGCAAGAACCTTTCTGTCTCCTTTACCAAACTTTAAAATTTTACAAGTCGCTCTTAACTCTTTTAGCAAAGCCCTCAGATTAAGTTGCTAAGCCAGATATCTATAACTTCCTGCAGATTTCCACTGATGTACAGTAGAGCTGAACAGAACTCACCACTATCATACATAAGGCTTCTACTTCAACACAAACATGAGCAGCACTCAAATCCCAAGGCAGGGTGCTACTACTTAAAGGTTTTTCTTTCTTTAAATTAGAGATGCAAAAGACTTGTAATACTGACAATGGTCATATGTAAAACTACCTTTACACTTTGCCTGTTGATTCACACTGAGATTCATCTGTTCTCTTAAAAAGCTACTTTTCAATTTGATAGTTCAAGAAAGGCACCAACAATTAAAACTTATTTAGCACATGGGACAGTAGGCACTACATAATTCTTGTTCTTTTTCTCAGTAACAGCAAAATGCAACTAATGTATCATCTTTTGAAAGAAGTGGATTTTTTTTTGAAATATGTACATATATCATAAACACCTCAGAACCCTCAGTTTCCCCAGTATCTCCAAAGTGTATCTCCTGATGGGAACTCGTAGACCAGAGATGAAACAGAAGCTGCCTATTCCCATTGAAGATGCCAAAAGACAAACTGGTGTGAAAGTCAATTTGCACAGCAAAGTGGCCAACAATATCAATCTTGACCTTTTTATAGTAAAATAAATCAGACTGAGCACCAAATTCACTGAGGCAAGTTCAATGAAAAATGGCATGAGGGACAAATATTTTTTTGTGTTTACATTATTATTCCACTATTCTCGATGGCACTGAACCAACCCAGACCAGGTGATGCACTTTGCCTGAAGGACATAGAGAATATATTTTATATTGGCAAATACCAAGGGTATTTGCATATTTACCTGATGCTTGTCAGAATTTCTCCCATTCATGCTAGTAGGGGAGAAACAATTATTTTGTGTAAGTGAAGATACAATCACAGTGCAAGCAGTCCTACTCTTAAGCAGGATTTCAGATATATTATTGTTTTCATGCTAGTCTTTTTTGACTACATAGACTTATTTTACGGGTGTAATTAACTCAGGAGAGTTGAAGAGTTTTAAGGAGGAAAAACCGGTCTTGCTGCAAAACTGCAAAGAATTCTGCTGAAGAAGTAAACAACTGCCACTTATTATCCCCAAACCAAATTAAATCCCTATGGAATGTTTTTGAACATTGAGATATTGTATGTTTTTGGTCTGAAAACTAGAGACTTGCCTTTGCAGTAAGCAGACTAATGAAAAACAACATGTAAACAAACTAGTTGAAGTTTTTGAAAAAAAAGTCAAGCAAGTAAATTCTAAATAAATGACTGACCTGATATTGAAGAAATATAATGCCTCCTGTAAACACTTAGCCATAGTAACAGAGGCAGCAAAAGACATGGATTTTTGCCCTTGCAAAAGACATGGATTTTCTACACCTAGCAAGAGTCACACTAGTTCTGTAAAATATTAACAGTTTGGTCAATATTAGCCCATCCACTTCCATTGGTTTTTTTAAACCCAAATGTTAAAATCAACAGCAGTAAAAAATTACCAAAAGGCAGAAGCCTGTGCAGGCCCAAATCATCAGTAACTATAGTAACCATATTTTCAGAGCAGGACTCTTTAAAATGGACCATTTCCTTTCCTCTCCTCTCCCTAGCTAATTCCATGAAGGCCACCAAGACCCCAAGACAACACCCAGCACAGTGAGCACTTAATGCCTCAAGAGAGCAGCTACTTGAGTGAAACTGTAAATAAAGGAGACGAACAAGAAATACATAGGTTGCTGCTGCTGATGGCTTTGCAAAATTCCCTTAAAGAATGTGTAAGTCTGGCAACTATCTTCCAAACAGTGCAGGGCTCCTTTCAGTAGGTTAAAGGGCTCCTAATTTGCAGGAACAGATCACAGAACTGGTGAGAGCACTACTACAGGCATGTACCCCAGCCTGGGAAAGGTTTCCCCTAGCTAAAAAACCCAACATATTTCTAGGGCTTTCAACCATAGCACCTGAAAAAGATAACAACCTCTTCAAAGCTTTTACATGCACGAGTGGAGTGAAGGTCAGATCTGCCAGTTCTGCCACATGAAGAACACCAGGCATGCTTCCAGACAGAACGACCCACTGCACCAGAGAGACCTGCACTCCGAAGTCACAGGTTTCACAGTGTCTTCACTTTTCCAGATGAACCAACTACATCTGCTACTATTCTGGATCAGCATTTAGAAAAGAGCAAGGAAACTTCTCAAGTAAGAGTTATTTTTAAAATAACATGAGACAAAGTATCAAAAAGGACAGTCAGGATATCCCATACATTAAATTCTAGTAACAATGAAAGGACTGAAGCTATACACCACCAACTCCTTCTGACAGTCAAGGAGCAGCAAGCTTCCCCAAACATCCTTTCCTGACTTACACGATCTTCTCCTCCTGCAATAGGAGCAAACCATCCTGCTTTCCTGCCACAACCCTAAAGCCTTGAGTGCAGGAAAAACAAACTCTCTCTTTACAAGCTAACACACTGCCATGTTCTGTTTGGGTAGCAGGGAGCAGCAGGTGCCATTTTTTGCTCTGAAAGGGGAAGCAACAGGCACAGGAGAAACTGACCCCCAGGTACATCCCAGCAGGACCCCCATATCTTGTGCTCATGTCTTTTGCATCTACTGAACACCACGTACGAACCATCACAGTGCCCAAATGGTTGAGAAAAAACACTGCATAGTATCACATACAGATGAATGAAACACAACCATAGTGAACTGTACTGCACGGTCTCTGCAATACTTTTGCAATACGTTGCATTACTGCAATGCCGGAACAGCATTTTTCTACATCTGGGGTTCTTGTGCCACAAGAAAACAGTGCCAGGCAAAGTACAACAGCTTCAGCAAGAGCATTTTGATTGCTCACAGCAAACCTTATGGCTAGCTTACCAACCAACCGTGAAGTTTGAAGTCCCCAGCTCTCTGCCCTTACAGCCCTATACATCACTTTCAAAGATGGGAATGAAATACTCCGTATGTTTCCATTGTCAGTGACATGCCTATTGAAAGCACTGCCATGCTGCTCTCCCCACTGGGACACTGGGTCAGGCTATTATAATCTGTAACTATGCAGATGTCAAGAAGGTAATGGCAAAACTCCCAAATTAAAACACATTTTCGGAGAGCAACCTTATAAAATATACAACTGCATCTGCAGCACTATTAAGCTAAATTAAACCGGTTTAGGCCTTCCCTGCATACCTCTGAAATTGCACATTCATTTATGATTCACTATTAATCATGTAACCATTTAAAAGTCCAGGCACATTTGCTTAAAAGTTTTAGGGTGAAAAAAGTCCTTGCAAGACCTAGCATTTCACCACAATTGGCTAGAGATTTAAAGTGATGTGCCCCCTCCTTTTGTAAGAGAGAGGAAAAAAAAGCCTTTTTATTTTAGTAAGAAAATGCTCAAATGAGAGCTGCAAAGATGGCTGTTTACTCTCCAAGGGCCTGACTTCTGAGGGTGCTCTCCACAGTCCTCTCAACAACTTCACTTGACATTGGATTTTTTCTTCATTTTGGTTTGTTTTTTTTTTCAAGGTAACTAATTAGCACTTGCTCTCTTGGGAAGAAGATCTTTTTTTTTCTGCCCCAGAGACAGAACCTTCTGTGCAACTTTAATCCTGTCTTCCAGACCATAATGATTTGAGGCTCCTCCTTCATTTTTAATGCAAAGCTTATCGGAATTATTTACCACATTTGAAAAAAAAGTGATGGTGTTCTTAGTTTCTGTAAGAGTTTTCCTAGTCCTAAGGAAAAAAGTAACTTTCATAATTTTAAACTTTCATTTTGATTTTACATCAAAAACAAAACAAAAAAAAAATTCAGACTCAGAAATTACTTCAAGTATATCTTTACTGTGCAAAATCTTGAGGCTGAGTTGTCAAAAGTCACTAACCACTGTCTCAATTACCTACAGGTGACCAAGTTATAAACTAAGATTTTTAATTACATGTGTATTTATCAATATTAGATTTGAACAACGTCAACGAAAAACCCAATAATTATACACACTGAACATCAAATTTCAGCAACAAATCTTAGATGCTTTGGAGTTATCTGACATTATACCAACACACATCTGAATACATTTAAAACTGCTATGACTTGAGAAACACAAGAAACTTTTTTCAGTTGTGAAGAAGATATCATTCTTCTCTTCCACACACTCATTACTTCACATGTACCCTTAATGAATTGCACTCATCAGATATAAATGCAAAAAACATACAAAGGAAACCTAAGGAATTAATTTTTATTTCTGGCATGCTACGGAGACCGTTCTTCCTCTGAGAAGATATTAAACAAAATATATTTAATAATATACTTCTTAGTAGGTTTAAAAAAAAATTAATGTTCAAAGCTTAGCCAAAGTTTTACTACCTCTAAAACATACTGTATGACTGAAACAGGCCACCAAAGAAAAATATTACTTCCTTCTAACTCAGTAACAGCAAATATGAAAAACAAATGAGGAAAAACAGGCTGATAAAAATTCCTGAAGTGATACTTTTATTTCCCAAAATCAAACATATCCCTCACAGATGTCAGACCCTAGTCCATCAGGGAATATATACCAATATCACCTGTTCAAAAATAGCTATCTGTATTTTGAAAAACATGTTATCATATTGGCTGACATTATGCATAATGCCATCAGTTGGCTATTAGCCATTCAAATTCAACAGCAGTTTTCAGACACCAACTTTAAAACTGTTATTTTTGAGATCACTATAGTCCTCTCTGTGGTTTTGTAAGAGATGTATAATATCATTGTGCCTTCAAATTCATGGTGAAGCTGAAATACAGATTTCCCTTACTCTTTCAGCAACAGGAGTATGTTTCTGGGAAGTGGAAAGTTCAGACCTTGTCACAATCCTGCAACAGTTAAATAATTCAACAGTAAAATAAAATGGATTCTGCTATGTCAAGTATGTATTTTAAAACAAATGACATATGATCTGAAAATATTGGACACTTTCAACTTCACTGAAACTCACGGACAGGAACAGTAACTCAGCACTTAAAAGAAAAAGCAAAAATGTCAACTGTTTTGCAGGCACATCACAGGCCATTTTTTCATTATTTAATTATACATTCCAGGTACCCTTACATCTACTGCTGCATGTTTCCAATCTGGACATACCAACCTTATTTGGAACAAAAATGGATGAATCTGGGCCTGACTCTGAAAGAAAAACATTTAGACATATTCATAGCGAGGCCAGTATTTATATAGTAACACCAAGATCTTCCTCTCCTCTGTGTGAGCTCCTGTGACAACCATCACTGCATGCAATTCTGCATCAACGAAACCAGTTGCCCACCTATCAGCAAAGGAAACACCAACAGCTACCTCCTCTTTTTCAGCAGGGTTGTGCAGGGCAAGCTAGTGGTGGGAGTGCATTGAGAACCAACATCACACGACTAGAAATCACTTTTCAGACCAAAGTTTAACAACATCATATTTGACATTTGACAACTGCAACAGTATCTGAAAGGTAGATATGAAAAACTACACAAGATACAAGAGTATCGCTCTGCAGCAAAATCCTAGGTCACTGTTGAAGCAGATGGTGAATCTACCAGGTGGAGAGGATGGCCAGGGACCTCTAATCCATGACAAACTGTTGATACCTTTGTAAGCAAAGGTAACATTTAAAACTCTGTTGCTTCAATTTACAGGTTTCTTCAGATAGGAATGGCTGCTTCTGCTCTTATGTACCTTCTCCTACCTTTGTCTCCTATTTCTAGGATCATACAAATCTCTCTTATTCTTTCTCAAGCTATTTTTGACCTTCTGCTTCTTCCATAAAAAGACCCAAAACCACAGTTTGGCAGCACAGAGCTGCTGCCTGACACACATTCACTCCTTAATAGAGTAACTGCTGGCCATGAAGTTTCATGTAGCCATGCTGAAGCGAACCAGTCCCATCCATTTTACTCCCTTGTTTGTTTGTAAAACAAGGAGCAGGCAAACCTGGGCTGTTGGCAAATCCCCCAGAACATAAACAGAACATCAGCTCCTACCCATTCCCAACAAGAGGCTCATCTTTAGGAACAAGCTTTTAGGAAAAGCACAAGGGCATCTGGGTGAGAGGAAGATCTCTCACATTCAGAGATACTCCCAGAGCCACGCAGCTAGCATGCTCTCTAAAATGTGATATGGGTGCTCAGCCCTTCGGAAATCTAGGCCAGTAATTTTCTCTGGGTAAATAAGAGTTTGTGTTCTGCAAAAATTGCTGGCTTAGATGTAGAATACAAAACAAACAAAGATCCTTGCAGAGGAGGTTTTTTTGGTTTTGTTTTGTTTTTCAGTCCTTATATTACAGCTTCCATATTTTCCCCCTCAAGTAGACAGTTACTACCAAATTCCTCTCAAGAACTGAAAAGCTATTTACTAGCATAAACTTGCTTACACTAAGGTCCAACTTTTTTCCATGCTGCAGACTTATCTTAGTATTTATTCCCCACAATCACACTTAGAAGCCTCTGCCAGTAAGCATCAAACGAGAAATTACATATTGCTGATACAAATGAGCTCAGTGTACAAAATAAATGCCAAATGCCTGAGAACTACATGCTACGGCAGAGTGTTGGGGGTTTTGGGGGAAGGGATAAAAGGTAAAGAGGAAAACACCAAATTTGATACCAACAAAACATTAAAAAGGCAAAATTATTTAATAAAGCTTTGGAACACCAACAGCTTCACTTTGTGTATACTACCTAAAAGCATCTACTTTTTTACAAGACTGACAGATAAATTGGCCAGCTTAAAATGAAGATGAAGACTCCAATCCTTGGGTGATATATGCTGGAAAGACTGTTGCTGGAATCACTGAATGTTGCCTCCTGTCCATGGGATCTCATGGGCCTGTACAAACCTAACTGCTGACTTATAGGAATATTCAAATTGAAATGAAATGACTGTGTCTTTCTAAAAGAAGTATGGAATTATTACTTGCCATCACATCACCAGTATGTAGCACAGGCAAGTGAAAAACTAAATGGTTTACCTGCAAAACCTTCAAACCTCTAATTAGATAAGGCTTTTCTATCTCAGGAGAATTGCAATTATGCTACATTTTCCAGACTCAAGGTCACATCTGGACATCTTCACTTTTCACTATAACAACTCTACTAGACAGCATTAACAAAACTCAGCCAGGTCCTTACTGTACTTATATATCTGACCATAGCAGTACGCTAAATATCTCTACCTTTGTACCAGATGTATGAGAAGAAGACTCCTCATACCTCCCTACTACATTTTATCACCATTCTACAAAAAAAAAAAAAAAACAACCAAAGTGATAGATGAAAAGACAGGAAAAAAAATGGGCAAGCTCTGCTCAATTCAAACAGAATCATATCATTTTGCCATTTATACATAAATGGAGCAAGGTATCTCACTCAATTGTGAGAGCACGTAGGTACTTCCAGATAGCATGTATACCGGAATACAGATAGCCAACTCTCTGTGATTGCTGAAGCAACCTGTAGTATGAAACAAGTGAAAAAAGGATCTCAACTGCCACATCTTGACCTTATGAAGCTAGTGCATAACAGCACACAGAAAGACAGCACTATTAGGTTAAATGAGCAATAAAACCCAAAAGATCAAGATGACAATTTCATCCTGAAGGTCTTTCCTCTAGCCTAGGGCAGCCAGAGCTCCCAAGCTCCTGTGCCTTTCACAACTCAAAGAAAATAAAATTAAAGCAAGAGATCCTACCATTCCCTAAAAATACACACAAGAAGCACTAGAACGAAAACTATCTGTACTGTTTTCTTATTTCAAGTGACTAAAATATAATAGTAGGCACTGAGAAGGGGCTATATTCCTCATGGTTGTCAGGAAAGACCTAAACCAGCAAGGCCCATGGAAGATCTCTCCAAAAGTAATTATCTAGAATTACTTGCTTTTAAGCTCCTGCACAAGACTCATACAAGTATTAAATCCTCCAAACTGGAATTTGAGTTCTCAAACTGACATCCATGAGAAGCACAAGCACATGTATGCCCTACCACAATTTCCTCTCACTAGCATGAAATTTTCTAGAACATGGCAAGTGAAACATAATAGCAAAAATCAGCAGCATACAGCATTGAAAAAAACCCAAACAAAAGCCATTTTCGTATTCTAGCACAGGCACCACTTGCACAGATGACAGTTATTTTGCAACCAAGCAAACTGAACCTTCATAAACAGAAAAACAGGCAGATGGTAATTAAGAGTTACATAAACACCTACCTAAATTATACAGAACAAACGGTTGCCTACAGTAAAAGTATCGAGCAATTATCCTTGTCATCCTAACTCCCTCTGAGTTCATCCTCATCCATCCCATCCCCTTAAAAAGTTTGGATCTAGTGCTGTCACCTCTCTTTTCTGAGCACTTATACCTCTCCCAAGAATCTCTTCACTGAGATGACTGCAGTCGGGACAATATACTCACCTTTATTCAAATTCCACCTCTCAAAGTTCACCAATGACTCAAAAGTAGTGACCAGATATTGTATCTTTTCAAATTGCTAGGTCTGATACAATTACCCTCAGGAGACCTTATCATACTTTGGTAATCATATAACCCCACTACCATTCCAGCCCCTCTCTCCCCGCTTTCAAACCACCACAGTAAGCAAGAAATGAGCAGGGGATCAGTCAAGAGCTGAATAAACAGTAATAGGGAACGTGGATGGTATTCTGTGAGGATATGCCTTCAAGGCTCTAGAGAAACCCCTCCCTGCCTGACCATTCATGGCAGCACCTTGGAAGTTAAGCTAAATTATTAGACTTAATACAAAGAACTTAAAACTTCAGGAAAACAGAACCAGTAAAAATTAAATACCAACTTCTTTCCATAATTCTCAACTGCCTTGAAACTCACTCACTGCCAACTTTAATTGTGAGCAACTTTTCTTCAGTTGCTCTCTCCTGGCCAAAGCAAAAATCTAGGCATAGCTTTGCTTTAGTATCACAGAACATCACCTCTAACACCTGCAGCCATTTCTACGCTACAGGCTCTCTGCTGCCATGGCTATAACAAAAAAAAAAAGCCCTGTAGTAATGCTAAGGGGCTTTCCTGAAATCATTAAGGTGCCTGACACAGAGCACAGAAAAGCTTTCTTCTCTTCACATGGCTAAGCTGCTTTGCCAGGAGACAAACATGTCAGGTACGGGTGCGATTTTATTTTCATGTCTTCTTCCTCCACACAAACCAACTCAGCTTCTCTGGCAAAACTATACATTGCCCAGTTCAAGCAGGTCAGAAGTAAGGTTTTTATTGCCTCCAAAATTGTCTTCTACATACCCTAAACTTCTAGTGGCCTCACTACAAGAGAAACTAGTTAAGCTCAGAAGTACGAAGAACTCATCAATTTTTTTTCCTTCTGTAAATAAGGAAGCAGGAACTATACACAAATGGGGATCAAGAGTGTCCTCCACCGCCACAGAATCAGACAGATTCTTCTCAATTTCAATGAAGTTTCTTCTCAAGCTTAAAGAGCATAAAATCAAAAGCTACAAAAACTCATTCCAAAGCACACTGAAGTGCGTGCAGGTCTCCTCTCACTGTTGCTTTAAGTGTCACATTGGCTGTGTGAAATTTACCTGCACAGTAAGGGGAAGCTTATAAACTGAAACTCTTCGGCAGCCTTATCTAATGGGTGTTGGCTATGGCAACTTGTGCCCATTAGACAATGAATGTCGTGTTGCAGACACTCAGGGATGTACCAGCCCATTTTATAAGACAGTCAGGCAACGCAGTAGCTATAAAATCTTATGCTTAAACGCAGCTTTTACCAGAGAGGCTTCAAGCACTTTATTAATTTGGGTAACTTCCCTGTTTCATCCGTGGAGGAAAGAGAAGCCTGTTTATCAGTAAGTCCAAGGGTTCATGACGGCAGCTTCTAACTCCCTACCCCAAACACTCAGAAACCACCATTTCTGCCACAGGAAAAACACCACAAAGTGAGGTCCCACTAACACCTTATGAGCACAAAAAAAGGAACAAAATATTTAAGCACGGGTAACAACTGAGACCTGCAACTTCTACCATTCATCAAATACTACACAAGGAAAAAGGCCCGGTAATCTTTCTCCACCCAGCCTGAACAATTAAAAGAAACAGTCCAAATATGTAGAAGAAATTGGAAACCTCCTCAGTAAACAAAATATCCAGTGACAAAGAATCAGACTCCCTTTTCATATTCAGTGTAGGCAAACAAAGAGAAAGAAAAAAGTGCAGTTTTGGAAAGCATACACCACTGCTGTATTCTGACAAGACAGCAATTTAGTACCGATCTGAAACCACGTACCATCATTTGCCGTAGTGTGCTCTATTATATGTTGTAAACACGGCAAAGCTTTAGTAATACCAGACTTGACCACTGGCCCATACTAGACCTTGCTCCACCCTGTGAAATCTGCCCTGAGAAGTGGGGCAAGACTGACAAGTTTTATTGTGAAACTTAACAGGTTTGTGGATTAGCAAAGCTACCGTATTGAAAGCTGCAAATCCCTCCTCGGTCATGTCTCTACAGAACAGTGCTCATTCCTCAATTAGAATTTTAATAATAAAGTTACCAAAACTCCACACAAGATCTACCAGGTTCTGCCTACTTTACAACATTATCATAGATTACGGGATAAAACGTTCTAAGAATTTGTATTTTTCTTCATTCACAAGCAAAACTCGATAAACCTTGGATGTTTGCTCATGCTGGTTTTTTCCAAGATTCCCCTGCGCTTTACCATAGTGAGAGATTTTGTAAAAGCGAAGGCACCTTATTTAACCAGACTTACGCGTTCTTTGGACTGAAAATGCCTTGACTTTTTTGAGGAAATTGGCTAGCCTGGCAACTGGCTTCTGGAGGAAAACTAGGAGAAAGGCGATTCACGGCCAGGACACCACGCTGAGGCACACACATGTGAGGGCAGCAGCTCCCCCCCGGCTTAGGACGGCACCGGGATTGACTCGGGCCCCATCGAACCCCGCAAGATCTCCCCTTTCGCTGCCACAGGACCCGAGCAGCTTCTCCAGGCCTTTTAAACCTCCGAGGCCGATTCCTTCGGGGTCGGCCGGCTCACGTCCACCCGCCGAAATCCCCGGGTGCCGCCTCAGGCCCTGCCAATCTCACCTGGCCCAGCGGGGCCGGGCCCTGCGTGCGGCCCGGAGGCCCCACCGCGGGAGCGCGGCGGCCCCGGGGTCGGCCGCGTTAGACCCGCAGCAACAACAACCACATACACACTCAATTGTCGGGGGTACCCGCCGCAGGTACCTCCCGCCCGCGGCTACCTGCCCGCCCGTCCCCAGCCCGGCCCACGCCCCGACTCACAGGGCGTGCGTGAAGGCGCTGAGTCCCAGAGGCACGGCCGCAAGCCCCCGCCCGGAGCAGTCCACGCCGCGGTCGCCGTCGCAGCTGCAAGGGGCCGGGCAGGGCGGGGGGGACGCTCCGCCGCTGTGTCCGGCCCAGCTCCCCAGGCCCCAGGCGACGAGGCTAAACAGAGCGAGGCACCGCATCGCCGACCCCGCCGGCCGGTGGCCGCCCAGCCCCCCCGGCCCGGCCTGCGGCTTTCCGCTGGCGCTCTCCGCGCACCGAGCCTGGCCGGCTGCCGGGAAAATGTATAAAAACCCACCAAAAACAACAAGGACAAAAAAATTAAAATAAAGAGGCTCCTCCGTCCGGCGCGGCTCTGGGGCTGCCTTTAGCGGGAAGTCAGTCCTCTGCCGCCCGCCTGCCCCATGCACAGCCCGCAGCGCTGCTCGCCACCGCTCATCTCAGCCCCGCAGGCAGCACGACGGGGAGGCGGTGGCGGTCCCGGGCCGTGCGCCCCGGTCCCTCGGCGGCCCGGCTCCGGGGCTACGCTTGGCGCACCCGCCCCTCCCGGACCTCGGTACTGCAGCCGCGACTGCTCCGCGCCCAGGGCAGAGGTGCGTATGCTAATGAGGCAGCCGCACCCGCGCTCCCATTGGTGCAGAGCAGGCTCGGGGTGGTGAATATGCAAAACAGAGCGCGGCCGCAACCAACGGACGCGAGGGGTGGGGGCGATGGCGGGGCAGCCCCTCCTTCACCGTGGTGCCGCCGCACCCCCGGGGCCGCTCCCCGGACGCCGCCTGGACCCCGGGGCTCGCAGGCCCCTCGTCCTGGTGCCCACAGAAACGTGACGGAATGAGGCGAGCAGCCGCTGGGTCGGGGCCGGGCTGGCCCGTGAATGAGGGCAGCGCCGTGCCCCGTGACCTCAGGACACCATTTCCAGCTACAGCATTGCCGCGGCAGGAGCCGTGCGAGCGCCTGGGCCCGCATCCCCTCGCAGCCGGCAGGCACCGATACCAACAAGGTCCCAACAATGGAGCGGGAGGAGATAAAGGCAGCACCGTTCGGGGTCCGGTACTAGAGGATTCTAGCTGGCATGGCACATCCATGCCCTGGGAATAAGGACAGGAGGCCATGCCGTCCTTCTGCCTCAGGAGCACAAAAGCATTTCAGCCTCCTGTTCCCAAAGCAGCAGTGACTGCAGCACAAGCTCTTCTCAAAACCGGTTTGCTTTTAAAGAACTGAACTGTTTCCTTCCCACACAAAACACTGCCGTGATACCTGGCTTTTGTACAACTCATACATTGCAACCAAACCTGTGCCAGTCTGGGTCCTCTTCTCCTAACTGCTTTAAAAAGAGTACTAAACAAAACTGAAACCCTGTCTATCCTTGTCATTAGTGCCCTCCATCATCCAATTTTTTTTTTATGCTTTCTTTTGGATGCTTCTAATCTGCAGCCACCACCAGGAATAAGCCTGCTACATTAGTTTAGCTCACTCATGCACCATGCTCCACACAATCACCAAATCTCACTGGGGATGTCACAGCAGCACTTGGATAACCAGTTGAGACCTCTCACTGTTGGCCCACTCTGGTCCAGACTCCATAACAGGCTCTGAGCCAGCAGACCTGGCTGAAGAAAGCACTGCAAAGGCACCGGATCTTATCCTGGTGCACACTCACACCACCTATTTTACATGTCTCCTTTGGATGCTCTGAACTTGCCTGGGGAGTTGCCTGCTCAGCTGCACTGCTGGCACAGCCTGAGTCACACCCAGGCAGGTATCTCTGCAGGCCAACCTAAACTGCACAAGGTCTGCACAAACACCCACAGAGCCCACTACAGACCTACAAAAGTAGGCAGGTACCCTTCTGTCCATTCTGTGGATAAGTGACGGAGAAGCACAGAAAGTGGTCAGTGGCTGACAACCCGCCTCTGCTGCAGCAGGGAAATGGGATGAACCACACCATCGTGTATACACAGAGCTCTGCCAACTTCCCTAAAGCCAGGAGTAGATTTGCAGTGGTAACTGAACCCTTAATCTAAAGTAAAAGCAACTGTGCAAGGGTGTCACATGGCCTGGTGGCAGTTACTTCAAGTTCCTGCAATTGCATATGAAAAATTCTAAATACCTGCAAATACATGGTAAGGCAAAAACGTCAGGGATGAGGCGGGCCTGCTTCCAGCAGACACACAGTGAAGAGACAACGTTCATAGCAACCCTGGCCTGGCACTGGTGCTCTGATCATGTGCAGGTCAGTCAGGAGTTGAGGAGCTCATACCTTACACTTCACCTTCCACGACTCCTTGTAACAACACTGATGTCCCAGAGGACACCCATGCTGGGCTGAGGTCTGTGCTAATCACACCTTTCTTGAGCTGACTGAAGTGGGGGAAAAAAGCAAAAGTCTTTGCTTAAAAATAGTCATTTGGTGAAAATTAAAAATCAGGCATGTAAATAGTGCAGACCTGAAGATTTAAAATCATCTGTGCCCAAGAAAGTAGAGTGCACAGTGAGGGCCCTAGAAATATAGATCCTCCAGCCACCACCATCTCCATATCCTACATTTCTCCTCATCATTTTTCAACTTTTAAATCCCTTCTAAAAGTGTTAACATTATTTTATCTAGTTGCAGAAAATGTTATTTTCTTCCATTTAGGAATCCTGTTCCTGATGCACTGATTTTATATTAACATCATCACTTATCAGTGCAAAAGTAAGGTCATTTTAATAACAGGCTATGTGCTTGTCCTGTACCTTGTGAGAAATATGAAGTTCTCCAAGTTGAATCTACCAATGTATGCTAAAACTTTGCCATACAAATACAGACACATATGGTTATCTTTTGTCCTCCCCAGCTGATCTTGGCAGGGAAATGCTGTTGTCAAAGCCACGTTGTTCTAAGAAATGTCAGGGTCAAAGACACCGTGCATTCATGTCACTCTTCATGCCTGTGCTCAGGGATAGCAGTGGAGGAGCAGCAACCAGAATAGAAGGGGGAAAAAAATTTAAAGGAGTTCTCTCAACTCACTTTAACGAAACAGATCCAAATGGATCCCCATAAGAAAAAGTGACCTTTTTCTTCTACTACTGGCAAAGAAAAATAACAAAGCACTTATACTCACTCTGCAAATAGTCTCACTTCACTAACCAAAGATAATGGGAGAAGAAATGGCCCTCAGTGCCTGCTTGGATTTTGGAAGACAAATAGTAGCATGGAGGTTACTTTGTACAGCAGCAGTGGCACGCTATAATACCCACAGAAGTTCTCTGGACAAAAGGACAAAAGATCCCTAGTAAAAGCAGAATAGCAGAGCTTTTTTTTTTTCTTCATGTTTTGAAACACTGAAATAGTCTAGCTTTTCCTCTCAATCCTTGCCTGATTTCAATCTTCCTGTTTCTTTTACCAGCATCACTTTAGATGTTTTTTCCTTAGTGCAGCTCTCTGAAATCTCCATGTTTGAAACTCCTGTCCTAGGAGCAATCCACTTCCACTTTTTATTCAGTCAATACTGCTTTGCTGCTTCCAGTTAGTCCATAACTCATCCTGGCAAATTAATACTTTCCTTAGTTTTTCAACCTCTGCCTCTCCCTTGTTTGTACTGATGGATCACTGCTCTCTCCTCTCCATCAACAACTCCCATTTCTCTCACTTTCTTCTTAGGCAGACACCTGTTTGCAGGCATTTATTCGTTTTATTTTCCTTTATAAATAAAGCAACCAGATTTTCTGTGAAGCTGGCTTATTTATGTAACAAAGATCTACACGCTAAGATGTTTTTAAGCTGAAAAAATACGGTCATATTTTACTAAATGACCTATTTAACTAAAAATTATACCACAGACTTTGAAATTATCATAGTTGAAAAATCTAGTCTGAAGCAGTCCTTGATATCACAAATTCCAAGAAGCATCCTCCAAAATACAGCATAAGGTAGCAATTAGCTTATTTAATAAAAAAAATAACTGCAAAAGATAGAAAAATCCTGAGGTGTGCTATAAACCATGTGAAGAAGATGAGGGTCAAACAATCAAGTGAATAAGAAAAAATAGATAAAAATAGCTCATTTTGGTTGAGCTGTGGAGAAACTATTGTTGTGGTTTGACACTGGCTAAGTGCCAGGCACCCACAAATAAAACCATCTACTTATTTTCCTCTGCAATAGCTGAGCAGAGGAGAGGGAATTGAAAACTTTATTTTCATGAGTTGAGATAAGGATTATTGAAAAAAAACACTCTAAGGCAAAACAGGTTCAAAACTCAAACAGTACAAAGAAGATTTATTATTAACAGAATTAAAAGTAAAAAGGGTAATGAGAACCAAAGCAAACCTTCAGAACACTTTTCTTTCCCAGTCCCTCCCTCTTTCCACCGACCGCGCAAGGAAACAAAACGTGGGGTTTTGGTCAGTATTTCACTTCTTAAAAATCTTTCTTCAGTATGCATAAGGAATTAAGAGTTTCTTCTGCTATGCCGTGGGATCCTTCCCATGGGAGACAGTTCTTTGTGAACTTTTCTAGCGTAGTTTTAACTTCCACAAGCAGCAGTCCTGCCTGAACCTGCTGCAACATAAGTCCCTGCCATGGGCCAAGCAGTCTTCCCACAACTGCCTAGCATGGGTCATTTTAGTTCATGGGGTTTAGTCTTTTAAGGATAAGCTGTTCTAGTTTGGAAGCGAAGGCTCTCTTCCTCTATCTCTAAAAGCAAGGGTCATCTCTCTCTGAGTTCCTCACTAGATTACAGCTTTTCAGCATCCACGTGCTCCAGCGTGAGTACTCTCCTTCGCAGGCTGCGCGTGAATCTCTGCACCCCACCATGCACTTGATGAATTATAGGGAAACAGTTTGCTGTATTATAGTCCTCACCATGGCTCACAGGAGAATCTCAGCTCTGACGCTTGGAGCACCTCCTCCCTCTCCTTTTTTTTTCACTGACCTCAGTGCCACCATGTTGGTTCTTCTCACGTGTCCTCACTTTTCCTTTTTCTCTGACTTGGAAGAAAGTTGGTGTCTGTAAGCTGCAATTGAGATGTTGATCTTGTCCGGGCTCTGCATCAGGGAATTGCTCGCCATGTCTCTCGCTGCTGGCCACGTGATCCCTGCCGGCACCACATGGCTGGCCCGGGCCACGTGGTCCTTGCTGGCACCTCATGGGCAGCTCTGGCCTTGGGAGGGCCTCGGCCATGCGGTCCCAGCCTCGGGAGGGCCCCAGCCACGCAGTCCCAGCCTCAGGAGGGCTCCAGCTGCGTGGTCCCGGCCTTGGGAAGGCCCCGGCTGCGCGGCCCCTGGAGGCCCCGGTGGACCCCTCCAGAATGGGTCCCAGCAGCTGCCTCACCACCTGAATTGCCCCAAACCGGGCCAAGAGACACTTCAGAGACAGAGTCAGAGAAGCGGGTATTTGCTTTATTTGGCGCCAGGTACATGGGGGATTGCTCCTCCTAACATACACACAGAGCACTCCATACAGTCCAGTATTATGGGTAATATTTATGGATATTCATCACATTCCTTGGGATAGGAGTGGTTATACAAATTACTTCTTGGAAGTCATTAATATTATTAACATATGTGCCACGTATGCGCTGTGTACCCTGGTGGTCGCACTGAGGAAGGCTCCTCTTCTTCCTCGGAGGTCTTTCTGATGACTATTAGTAGTCTTTGTCACAATGCACTTTTCACCTTTCTTTCTGGAGTGTGCGCAGTCCTTCAGTTGGATGATTCAGCGCTTTCTGTGCTGGTTTTCAACAGATCTTGTTCTTCTTATCTTGACAAGATTAAGGCGAATTCTGCTTCTTAGGTTTTGTGATTAACATTTGCTGTCTCTTACTAGTTAACTTGTGCTTACATGAGTTAACTATCTATCAATCCCTTTCTCACACCCCTCGGGAGAAGAAAGAGAGCTTACCACCATTTTCCTTTTTTAAATATGTCATCACAGAGGCGTTACCAACTTGTCTAATTGGGCTAGTAACCTGCCCATCGTCAGAGCCTTCAGCAATTGGCTCTGTGCTGGACAGAGATGTTTCGAGCAGTTTTTCTCCCGCCACCACCAAAAACCAGGCTGTGTTAAACCAACACAACTATTCTCTTTTCTTCTTCAGGGAAAATGGAAAGCACCATAAACTGATCTATCACTGCATAAGACCTTCAGTATTTAGTGCCTGATGTATAGGCACATGGTTTTAAAACTTTTGTCCGACATTTGGTGAAAAGGCATTAGGAAAGCTTGAGAGATATAGGGGAAAAATACACAAGTATGGACATTGGATTTTTTCTTCTATTGCCACAAAACTGTCCAGCAACATAACTGCTTCTGACAAAAATCCCACTTCAGAGACATGAATTCATTTGGATTTAATGGGAGTTTGATGTGGAAGAGTATGCAGATTAAGACCTGAAGCACAGACACAAAAATAAATACAATGTGAAGGTTGACTGGAGCAGCAGAACTCCTTGATGAGGTGAATGGGAATGTAAAGATCACAGTAATGATAAAAACTTTGTTTTGCTTTAAGAATTTGTTAGACTTTACAGAAAAAATGGGATTTGCATGGAGGTTTTAATTTATAAATTGAGGTAAAAATGCAGTCCGTGTTAGTCCTGCAAGGTGAGCTGTTTCATCCCTGGTTTCCATCACCACTGGTTTCACACATCCAAATTATCCTCCATCAGAAATGCTAATGTGGCAGGATGTGCCTCAAGGGCTGTTCCCCTCCATGAGGATTGCCCAGACCCAGTTTCGTATGCATATGTAAACACAGAAATGTATGCAGTTTAGAACAGCTTTAAATTTTATCTCTGTCTAGTGATAAAAATAAGGTTTGCGCTCCAATAGGCTAGAAATGGACCTGAAGGATTCATCCAAAGCCTACTGTGAAGAAGCATCATGTGCAAAAGGTGCTGCTGCTATTATTTAGCCCCATACTGCTGGGAAATTCAATTAACACTTGAATTCCACTTAGATGGTGTGCTGGGTTTGGCTGGTTGCTGGCTGGGGTTAAACCACGACACAAGGAAATTAAAGTTATGCTGGAGAACGTGACATAGAGCTGCTGTGTGTGGAAAAAGAACAGTCTGGAATATCTGCACTGCCAAATCAAGTTCTCTTTACAGTTGAAGTATACTTCTTCCCACAAAAAAAGGCTGAAACTTTTACTCAGTTGAAGTAAAACTGGAAGTCACTTCACTGAACAAGTGACAAATGAAAGGCTCGACCAAGCTCAAAACTATGTTAAGAAAATGAAGGTAAAGATCCAAACCTTGGTATAGCAGAAATACAGAAACAATTTAAAACTTCAGAAAGATGATTGGAAAAAAACCTATTTTGGTAGGGTCAAAAGTTAGCCCAGAAAATTTGTTTCTCAATATCTACTTTATACCTCTGTAAAACAAGAAAAACTAATGAGGACAAGCAAGACCACTAAGATCCATAGTTTAGAAACAATACATGGAGAGTGAAGGAAAAAATGTACAAGTTAGATATTAAATGGAAACCTGAGAGAAAATTAATTTTTAAATTGCTTATAATTAAATCTTACCTTTATATGTAAAGCATACTTAACTTCCAATGGTACAGTGTCTCTATCACTGTTCCTGTATATGCATTACCTAGATGGTCCAGAGCATAATGTATTTTGCAGTCTGGCCTGGTGATTATATCCTTGCTTGATTATTCCAAAAGATGCCTCTGAAATGCAGTGAGCTGGGCTGCAAGTAGAAATGAGTTGTTGTACCATAGCTAAAAGAGAATGACTGCAGGCAGTTTATTCCAACATCTTCTGTAAATTGGATAGAGCAAAGACAAAAGAGAGGACAGGTCACAAAAGCGTGTGTGGAGGGTTATTATTTTTATTATTTTGGGGGTTTTTTTGTTTGTTTGGGTTTTTTCAGCCTAGATGTGTCAGCTCTTCTGCTGTCCAGAATTAACCCTGGAGTTTCTCCAGTACTATGTGTTCCCCTTGAAAAAAGAGGGACACCATAATAACATCATAACAAATTAATTTTGTGTTATCACTCTAACCCAGTCATCAGCTGAAAATAGATAACTATACAGGAATGAAAAAGCAATTTAGGACAAAATTACTGGAAATTAAATTCAGGGTTTAGTCCAATATTCATGTCAGTCTGTATTCTAGCTAGAAAGTTGTTGTAATAAAAGAACAGGCTTTAATTTGTATTTTGCAACTTTTAGAGGCATTCCACTGTAAGTAGACAGTACAAAACATCTCTGTCTTACTGTACAAAAGTAGGCATAAGGCAGAAAGCATCAAGTACATGTTTCTTGGGCAACTTCCCCTGCTTCCCACACCCACCCAACCCAGAGCAGCAATGGGCAGCCTGATCATAGAATGGTTTGGGTAGAAAGAGTCTTTAAAACTCATCTCATTCCAACCCCCTGCCATGGGCAGGGAGACCTTCCACTAGACCAGGTTGCTCCAAGCCCCATCCAATGTGGCCTTGAACCCTTCCAGGGCTGGGGCAGCCACAGCTTCTCTGGGCAACCTGTGACAGTGACTCATCACTCCCCTAGTCAGAATCTGAGCTTCTCCACTTTCAGATGAAACCCCTACCCACCCCAAACTGCAGGCCTTTTGCAGAACACCACAATAGGGCAGACACTGTGCACCTCTCCTCTCTGTCTGACCACTTGCCTCCAGGTTTAGATTTGAGCATCACTTTACTTTGTAGGCACTTTGCAGTAATTCAACATATTTTTAAGTTAGACAGAGCTAATGAACCCTCCCTCATGTGAAAGAAATTGGAATGTTTGGTGCTGAAATGCAGATAATTTAAAGATAAATTTTCTTCTATAGAATATTCATTAGAAACACAGCACAATCAAGATTTTCTACAGACATTCTAGAGTAAAATACTTTAAACATTAAGACAAATCAAAGGGTAACTGAAATCTGCTCATGACCAGGGGCAGTTTATATATGCTGAGCAAATACTTCACAGGAAAGGAGTTACAAAGAAGTATGTGGAATTTAGTGAAGTCAGAGCCACTAAGACCTACAAAGGGAAACAACCTGCAAGAACAAAGCTGAGCAGCTCAAAGCCAAGCCTGGTCACTGAGTCAATGCATGAAAAGGCAACATCCATATCCACCAATATGTATTTTATTCATTTTGGCATATTTCACCATATGTGGCCAATTGAGAAGTAGTAGGAAGAGCACTTTGAGTGGGGAGTGAGCAGGGGCAGGTAGGGGCTGTCCAGCAGCATCTAGAGTGGGCTCAGCCACCCAGAGCAGCTCCCATCATGTCCATACCCCTTTCCCTGAGATTCTCCATAGAAAACAATAAGAATCACATTTTTAAAGTCACACAACCTATTATTTTTTTTATAAGCCACCAAAATGCTGACCAGTATAAAATTGAAGGCAAGACATACACCAGGAATTAAAAACCTAAACAAAGCAGCGAAGGGTGAAATCTGCCTATGCAGAGGACCAGCTTAAGGATTATATGGCTTTGAATCCTACTTAAATCCTATTTTAAAGAATTATAGTGGAGACCAAGTCATGTAAAGGAGTCAACTTATCTTCAGATGCTTTGGAAAAAGAAATACACATGAAGAAATATAGGGTATCTTATAAGGAAACAATCATAATGTAATAATTTCGTAATGAACAATTTTCAGTGTAGTGATAACAAATTGTTTCTTTTTAATATCATGATGAAGACCATGGGGATGCACACCTCCTAAATTTTGAGTAGAATTTTCTATTAGTATAAATTAGCCCACTAACATCCTGGATGCAATGCGCTGATTTAAATTATGTTGCACATATGCCAGATAGCTTTTTTTGGCACATTCTTTGAAATTACTAGGTCACTGCATGAAACTGATTTCTTCCTGTACATGGAGCCTTAAAGGTGAACAGAAGTGTTGTGTTTGCTTTGTTTTAGTACATGATTCCTCAGCACTGTCTAACACTTTATGTTGTTCTTTGTCTCTCAAATGCTGCAGTGGAGCAAAAATTTTTATTTTTATTCATATTTTGAAGGAGTATAAACATTACTAATCTATGGGTGCCATAGTTTCAGTAGAATTGACTTTAAATTATACTTTTGAAAACCTCTTATAATTAAAAGGCAACTAACTCAATAGGCTTTGGCAGAGTCCTTATTACTGGAGTGAGGAATCCCAGCTTTATTTTAACCAGTTTGTATCTTGGGAGGAAGAAGGGAAGCACATTAACTAATTAGGATTTATCATCAAGTTGATCTATCAGATACCAAGTGTTGGGGTTTAGGATTTTTCCTTTTGTTTCTTTCTCTTATGGAATTTTGTCTCATCTGTCACTAAGAAACAGTAATGACCAATACTTAAGAGAAACAAAAGAAGTTGCCATGCTCAGGGGAGGAGGGAACCTGGCTGCACTTCTCTAATCTGAGGGGTTTCCCTTGGAGGGGCAGAGATACCGTGAGATTTGGGCTGGGGGAATGGGTTGGGCTCAGCTGCTAGCTCTCTAGCTGTCAGCTTCAGAGAACAGTTGAGCTGCTGCTTACTGGCGGAGAATTCGCTGCCACTGCCGGAGCCCAGCCCAGTCCTGCTTCTCCTGCCATGGGTGAGCCTTTGCTCGTGAGAGCAGCCACTGAACCCGGGACCTCATTAACACCCTACCTCACTAAAAAAAGGGACTTTCACCATCTGCTGGGGTGCCTCAGGGGAAACCCCAGGACACTGAGCCCCTTCCCCCTCCGATGGAGCCTTTACCATGTCCAGTAGCCAGGCTGCCACTGCCCAGCTCTGCCATGTCTCTGCTACTGCTCTGGGTTTTTTGCTATACTGTAGCCCTGCACCCCGTGCCTGCCCGGATGCCCTGCAGCTCCAGCTACAGCTGCTGAGTTTCTGTTACATCTCATTTACCACTCTGGGATTTTGCTCCTCCCTGCCGTTCCAGCTGCTGCTCCGAGGTTCCTGCTATAGCCCATTTTGCCATCCGGAGGGCCACCGGGCCCGGCCACCCCTGTGGGTTTGTAGATGAAGCCCCTTTTCCATCTCTCCCGCCAGCTTGCCCGCCATTACCCACGTGCAGAGAGGCGGCCGAGCTCGCACCACAGCGCCCCCTGCAGCCACGGGGGACTCATCGCACCCGCCCTGCCCGGCCGGGAGCCAACAGCGCCCCGCCGGCTCTGACCAGAACTGCACCGAAGGGGAAAGTGCCTGCAGCCGAGAGAAGGCTGCTACTGGGTTTCTGGTTCTGTTTGTTGTTGCTGCCATTGGTGTTGTTTGTTTGTCTTGTTATACATATATATACTAGTAAAGAACTGTTATTCCTTTTCCCATATCTTTGCCTGAAAGCCCTGTAATTTCAAAATTACAATAATTCAGACGGAAGGGGGTCATATTTTCCATTCCAAGGGAGGTTCCCGCCTTCCCTGGCAGACACCTGTCTTTCAAACCGAGACACCCAGCTATCTTCAAAATTTGGAGCATAAGCATTAGCTAATAATTTTGGGTCAATTTATCCTCTTTCAGCACTCTGACAGTTTTTTATCCTTGTCTTTTTTTCTCACTGATAGGTCATTTCCCGTAATTTCTCTCTGGTTTGCCATGCAGAGAGGTTGAAGTTTTGTTCTGTAAAACACAGTACATATCTACTGTGCTGATTCAAGAACTGACACATGCTTGCACTGATGCCCTCCAAGGAGACCAGGCACTTTGCAAGATACCGGGGAGGGGAGAAAAAATACTAGAACCTGATAAATTGCTACACGGCATGAAAATGCAAGTAAAAACTTTGGGGGACACCTAGGCAACAAACCTATTTAGCAATGCTTAATAGAAGACAGAACCATCACGATTCTTAAGCGAGTGCAATCTTTTATCATAATGATCCTTTTTGTTTCCTTACCTAGTTGCATTCTTCTTGTCTAATTAGAATTACTCTTGCTATGTGATTTGAGAACATCCCACATTTATCTAAAGCTGTTGCTGTACATGATTGAACTGCAGTGCCATCCAAGCCTAACAGCACCAGCAGCTCAGACATGTTATACACATGGATGTTGTCTACCTGGACGTCAGCAAAGCCTTTGACACCTTCTCCCACAGCACACTCCTGGAAAAGCTGGCAGCCCACGGCTTGGGCAGGTGCACTCTTCCCTGGGTTCAGAACTGGCTGGACGGCCGGGCCCAGAGAGTGGTGGTGAATCGTACCACATCCAGCTGGCAGCCAGTCACCAGTGGTGTCCCCCAGGGATCAGTGTTGGGGACAGTTCTGTTTAATACCTTTATTGATGATCTGGATGACGGAATTGAGTCTGTCGTTTGCAAACTCATGGATGGCACCACGTTGGTGAGAGTGAGCAGTGTTGATCTGCTGGAAGGCAGGAAGGCCCTGCAGAGGGACCTGGATCGATGGGCCAAGGCCAATGGCATGAGGTTCAACAGGACCCAAGTGCTGGGTCCTGTACTTTGGCCACAATAACCCCCTGCAGCGCTACAGGCCAGGGGCAGAGTGACTGGGAAGTGGCCCAGCAGAAAAGGACCTGAGGGTGCTGGTCAACAGCAACTGAACATGAGTCAGCATGGGCCCAGGTGGCCAAGGCCAATGGCATCCTGGCCCCTATCAGAAATAGTGTGGCCAGCAGGACCACAACAGTGGTTCTTCCCCTGTACCTCGAGTCCTGTGTCCAGTTCTGGGCCCCTTAATTCAGGAACATGGAGGTGCTGGAGCAGGTCTAGAGAAGGGCACCAAAGCTCATGAAGGGTCTGGAGTGCATGACTTACGAGGAGTGGCTGAGGGAGCTGGGGTTGTTTAGCCTGGAGAAAAGGAGGCTCAGGGCTGACCTTAATGCTCTCGGCAACTCCCTGAAGGGAGATTGTAGCCAGCTGAGTGTCAGTCTCTTCTCCCAGGCAACCAGTGACAGAACAAGAGGACACTGTCTTAAGATGCGCCAGGGGAGGTTCAGGTTGGACATCAGGAAGAATTTATTCACAGAAGGGGGGATTGGGCATTGGAATGACCTGCCCAGGGAGGTGGTAGAATCACTGTCCCTGCAGGTGTTTAAGGAAAGACAGGATGTGGCACTCAGTGCCATGGTCTGGTTGACAAGGTGGTGTTTGCTCATAGATTGGACTCGATCTCAGAGGTCTTTTCCAGCCTAATTGATTCTGTGATTCTGTAATACTTTTGTGAAGCAGCAAGACAAATACAACTTCTTCGGTACTCCACATTTATCATGGAGATGACTGAAAAAACCCGTGGCTACTGTAGGCTCTCAGCTTCAGTAAAGTTACAGTCAGGAGCCTGCCAAAAAAATAACAAGTTTTAATAAATATACCAAGAGTTTTGCATCTCAAGCTGTTTGCTCATGCTGAGGGACAGCTCAATTTTGTACTTCTTGAAGGAAAAAAAAAGATTATGAATTGCCTCAAATAAAATCACACAGAAAACTGCAAAAACACATATTTAATTTTCTTCTACCGTATTTTTTTTCCATTTCTCAGAAACATTTATCTTTATGATGCCAGCCACAAAAACTACAATTTAGCAATAGATTGAGGCCTTCTGGAGACAAACTATTTGTTCTGGTTTTGCAAAATACAATAGGATCCCAATTCTTAAGAGGATTAGGGGAGGTTGTGGACTGCTCTAAAAACCCTTTATGAGGATTTTGCAGAAAAATCCTCAAATACTTATCAAAATTAATATTCGCTTTAGTTTCATTGTATGTCTAATTATGTGTGATGATTAATGCCTAAGGTGCACAGTGCAGGTCCACAACAATCCAATTTAGCATTCTGCAAAAAGGAAAAAAGTCTAAAAATGCCTAAGCCTCAGATGGCTCTCTATGTCCTTTACGTGTGTATTTTAATTACTCTTTCTGACACTGCTTGGTTGCTCTGACCCTTATTTTCCGTATTTTTGTAATGTCAGGGGAAAGCAAAGTAGGCCATTGTATTTCACTATCATTTACAAGAATGGAAGGTAATACATGCTCAGAAAACAGTGGCCATTTTCAAACCCTAATTCAAACCTAGGACTTCTATACGCTACTGCAATGCCAGTAATGCAATAAATTACTAACTTTTGCCTTTTATTTACAGCCACTTGAAGCAGGTGGAAGGCCTGATGACTTACTCCCCTGCTGTGAGCTGTCAGGTCTCCAGCGCTGATTAGATTTTATTCAGATAATGCTACTGTACTGCTCAGGAAGACAAGCAGAGCTGCGATTAGATAACAACCAGGTACAGGTGGTTTTACTTACTTTTGGAATTACATGACTCAGTCTTGCATTGTTCAGGAAGATGACTTTTTAAAGGGGTTGGGAGAGAGGTGTTAGGTTGTTTTAATTTTCCCCCCTCTACAGATCTATCTTCTAGAAAGCCAGGGAGAAATCAGAAAGAAATATGACAGAAGGTATGTCTGAGTGTCTAAAACAGGTTACGATGGAAAAAAGAATCAGTAACTTCACACAAAACTCTGAGTAACACTTAGAGCCATGTTTGCATTCTATACTGTCAAATGAGATCAACCAGACAGGAAAATAAAAATATTCTATTTTTAAAAAGTGTGGGAAGGGAGGGAGCTATGGCATGGAAGTTTACTCTAGATGGAGAAAACAACTGTTTCAGTATCACTATTTCTCCACAGGGCACAATTTCCACGTAAGGCTTTAAAAGACTGAACACAGACATCCAGCAATATTGGAACGTATACCTCTTACACCAGCTTTTATAGCAACAGAAGCCATTCTTTAGACAAGATTTATCAATACATCAAGTGATACAATTAAACAGATAAAAAAACCATACAGAGATCCGAGGATTGCTCAGTTTGGAATGAATAGATGCAGTTTCTTAAGCCTTGCAATGTGACAAGGATTTTTTTTTTTTTGAGGAGTGGGAAAGAAAGTATTAGCACATGTCTGTGCAGACTTATTTTAAACCTTTTGTTACCAATAAAATGCCCAATTTACTCACCCCTACCCCCAAAAATCCCAAAGAACCACACAACAAAAGCCAACAAAGGTGAGGGATACAGAGCTTGTTTTACTTGTCATGATTTTGTCACTTGAAACCTGACATGCCTTTAAAGCAACAGAAAACAGTAACACATCAAAACTTCAAATTATTTCTAACTTAATTTTAAAGGGCAGTTTTATTGGGGTTTTCTTTATGATTAGAACTAGCAATCAATTTTATCCTGAGGCCCTGAATCTCAGATATCTTTTGTTGAGTGTGCCATCTTAAATTCTCCAGACTAGGGACAATTCCTCTGTAAAAGTGAACACTGCAACCCAGACTTTGCTCTGCAACCAGCTTCTCATCAGGATTTTAGAATACAATGAATCACAGAAACTCAAACTGCTCTGTATTGCCGATTTCCCTGTAATTCCAATGTTTACCTACCAATCATGGTCTCACTCCTTCCTTGTATCAATTCAATTCCAACTTTGCTTTTTGATTTACTTCAATGTCATAAGACAAGTCATGGAAACTATTTGATTTTTAAATAAAACTGCAAATGTGGTTTTTTTTCCAGTTCAAGTGTTATCATCTATATAAAATATTCACATAATATTTCTGCATGTACTTTCAATTCACAGTCCAGCCTACTTAAATTTTAAAAAAATCAATGAAACCCCAACTGATTTTACATTCAAAACTGAAGCATTTTCTCCTATGTTAATCTCAACTCATAACTCCAGAAACATTTTATTAACAACCTTACAAGTTGTCATTTGAAGGACTTACAGAAATTCAGTATCTCATTACTTGAGATACTTGATTCAAACAACTAAAAGACAGTATCTGACTCAGAATAATATGCATTGAGTTCATGTAGCTTTCTTCTCAAAAATGCAGAAGGTTCAAACTATTACAGATACTTTATAGCACTCTGTTTTTCTCCAGCAAATCACAAAACACTGGGTAGAAAACAGAAGATTCAAAAGCAACCAGGAGACAAACTAATCACAGATTTAAAGTTTCTCTCTTCGGATGCCCACACACATGCGGGTGTTTACGTTATGCCCTAGAGACTCTAAACAGCCAATTAAAGCAGTCTGAAACCTGTACTCAAAATGGAAATTCGGAAGAAAAACACACAAACACAATGCATGTGAGATTGAACTTTTATTTTTCTGTTGATAAAACCTAAAGATCCCTCATAGCAGCAACAGATGCAGAAGTTACTTGTAGAAATGATACCTCTTCTTAGTCTGTTTATATACCCAAGTATGACAAGTGTGTAGGGACTGCATAATAACACAGTACAGGCACTGCTCAGTAGTAACAGAGATCAAGTTTCTTGGAGTATTTTAATTAACCCTTTCCTTACTATGAAAAGGTTCTCATCGTATCAAAGATGATTATTAATTAGTTGTGTTATTGATTTTTTTTGTTATTGCAATTTAAAAACATTTTATCAAATTCTACGTGTACTATTTATATGCCCAGATACACCTCTCCACATTTTGTAGTAGTTGACAAACCATAACCAAATGCTACAATTCAGAATGAAAATGCTACTGCATTTAGCAGCTCTTGCTGCATTAAAGTAAATATTTCATTACAGTAGCAAAACACACCTCTTGTTCAGTAATACAAGGGATACGGTTTGTAAAATGAACATTCCTATCTTGTATCCATACCTTTCTGTAATATATATATATATTTATATATGGCTCTAAAACATATCTCTACTAATTAACAATTAAATTAAAACACATCCACAATTGTCTAACTAGTGATTTTGGTCTCAATACTTTAAACATTAGTTGTTCCATAAAAATATATAGTTCAACAACATGGTTGTATCAGTAACATGAGGCCTTTTAAAAGAGGCCTATGACATAAAACCAACCATGCAATTCAGTGCTCAATGTCATCTAACTGATAAATATTTATACTGCATTTTCAAATTACCAGTATCTTTCAAATTTCTCTTTGCAGGCATACCATGCTTACAAACATGCAGAAAGCAATCACATTTCTCATTTGCCCACAGCAACCAAATTTTTTTCTTTTCAAATGGATCAACTGACAAAGCACAAGCTTCAAGCTGTCATTTTAAGATTACTAAACTTTTCCTTTCACATATTGCTTCATGTGAAATAAGACTAGGGATTAGCCACATAGCAAGAACTGCACTTTTCAGTTTAAGCCTCTAAAAATCAATACTAAGTCAATTAGGATGTACTCACAGCTGCCATACAAGTGAACTGACACCCAGTAGACAATGAATCTAATTCTTCAAAAGGTGAAGCTTAAAAAAACTCAACCCAAACCCAAACCCCAAACCTAAACTACACAAGTACAGCATCAAACCTGGTAGATTCCAAAAAGTGGATCTCTGCCCAGAAACTTTCAAAATGATACACAAAATTCATGCCACCATCAAGCATACATGAGATAAGACCTTAATTGTTTATAGATGGACATGTCCTTATTTAACAATGGTGATGTAGTACTTCCGTAGTACAAAGAAGAATCCTCCAAGTCAGAAGCAGTCAGTAATAAAACCCCAGACAAGTTCACATGTAACAGTAACCTGGCATATAAGACTCAGAACATTTTACTCTTATAACAATATCAATCAGTAATTCAGGTACTAACAATTCCAGAACCAATACATTCAATATGTAAATAAGACTACAGTAAAAGATACTAAAAAGACAAGAATGGCATGACAATTAAGATGAATAATTCTTTCAAACAGCTGAAAGTCAGAGAAACATCTGGAATTCTTTTGCACTGCATTTATATATCTTCTGTTTCTCAATATAAAAATACATCTAGAGAGTCAATCTAGAACTGCATACAGCAATCATGTTTTCCCCCTTAACTGCTTTAAAATTAGTTCAAAATAATGTGAATTACAGGAATGATTGTTGAAAATTTGTAAATGTTGGCTATTACAACATCACTATATGAGAACACCAACTGTAAATCATTTACAGGAGAGGTAATACAATTTCCAGAGTACTGAATTATAATTTAGCAGAAGTGTAAAAAAATGTACTCACCAAAAACATTACAAAATCTGGTATCATTATCAGCTACACAGTAGATTGTGATTAGGTTTTGTAGTTGACATACAACATAGTCTTAAGAAAAGTGCCAAAATACTGCTACATAAGAATCTTTTTTTTTTTTTCAAAAATCAGTCAGCATAAACCCCTGCAGATTCTATTCTAAGTAATGTCAAAAGAAAACAGGAGAAAAAGGATGCTGATTGTACAACTATGTCTTATTAAATGCCTTTGAAAAAATCTGTAAATTCACTTTCTTGCTTAAAAAGTCTGACACAAGACTTATTAAAAAAATCAATAGAAATACCACCATATATGCTTTTCCAGGGCATTTTAGGCCATTCTAAACCTACACATTCCTCCTAAACTGTGAAACACAAGGAGACTGAAAACATTCTGAAACTGGCTGAACTGCTGAGGATTGTTGTGATCAGTGGCAAAACATCCTGCCAGATGCCAGTCACTACCAATGCACCCCAGGGCCTGTACTGGGGTCCATATTCTTGCATGTTTTTATTAACAACCCAGGGGATGGGACAGATGACACTCAGCAAACCTTTCAAAGGGACCTCAGCAGGCTGGAGAAATGCGCAAACAAGAGTCTCTTAAAGTCCGGCAAAGAAAAGTGCGAAGTCCTGCACTGGGGGGAATAATCGCATCCACCAGTGCAGACTGGGGGACTGACTGGCTGCAAAGCAGCCTTGCAGAGAGCAATAGCAAGCCATGAGCCACCACGTGCCCTTGCAGCAAAGAAGCCCAACAGTCTCCTGGTCTACGCTGGAAAGAGCATTGCCAGCAAGCTGAGGGAGGGGATTCTTTCACTCTGCTCAGTCCTCATGAGATGCAACTCAAGTGCTGGGTCCAGTTTTGGGCTCCCCAGTCCAATACAGAAACAGGCATACAAGAGTGAATCCAGTTAAGGGCCACAAAGGTGATTAAGTGATTGGAGCATCTTTCAGACAAGGAGAAGTTGAGAGAACTGGGATTGTCTCTCTTGCCTGGAGAAGAGAAGGCTCAGGTGATCTTACCAACCTGTGTAAATGCCTGAAAGGGAGGAGTAAAGAAAGAGTCTAACTCTTTCCAGTAGATCTCGTGACTGGACAAGAGGCAATGGGCGCACGTGGAAATACCAGAAGCTCTACTTAAACATAGGAATGGATCTCCATAGTGTAAGGGAGAGCAAAACACTAGAACAGACTGTCCAGAAATCTTCTGGAGTCTCCATCTCTAGAGCTGTTTAAAAATCCAGCTTGTCACACTCCTAAGCAACCTGCTCTAGCTGGCCCTCCTCTGAGCTGGGCAGTGGGGAATGGACTAGACCTAGTCCCTCCAACCTCAATTGTTCCATGATTCTATGAAAAGGACAGGATCTTATGACAGGCATTGGATCAACTGAGTCACAAAGAAACTATAAAATATAAAAGGAATATATATTTTCTTTTTAAGTTATTGCATACAGTGTTAATTTTGCTGCCTTCGTTTTGCCGATCTCATTTTTTCAAATCTCGACTCCATTTCTTCAAGGACTTTTGGTGTGTATCGCACAACTAATTTAACCTTTCCTTGAGCTGCCTTCAGCAGTTCTACTGCTTTTTCATGGTGTTCACCTTCAACACTCTGTAAAGTATAAACCATTTAGTATTAGTAAAGACACAAACTGAAAACAGATTTTTTCATTTTTTTCGTACAATTCTATATAAACAAATATATTTATGTATTAATTTATATGTATTTTCAAGACTGCATAAGGACAATGCCATGCAATTTCAGGACTTACGTTTCAGCAAACCAAGTGATGTGATGATAAAAATACTAATTAGAAAGAATAGTGCAAAAATCTTGCTTAGGTTTATGCTGAACAATTAAATTCTGCAATGATAACCGTAGTCAATTATGAAATTACACTTAAAAATCAAAAACTCCAGGAGAATACTTTATTAAAATTTAATATTGGCTTTCTTCTTTTGCATGCATTTTAAATTTAGTAGTTACTCTCAATTTGGTGAATAAGTTGCTACAGACAACTGCAAGATAGCTGCCTTCTTGATGTTACCCTGCATCACAATAAGGCAAAACAGTGCATACTGGGCACTTGCAATGGAGCAACTAACATGTGTGTTGCTTATTTTAGTGCTCCACATGTCTCTCAGTAAACACAAGACATTCAAGTTCATCTCCTCTAAACTGATTAAGAATAGCCTAACCCAACTTAGGAAGACCAGAATAAAAATGCTTTCCCAAAACAACTCTCTGAATTTCTCAGAATTATATTAGATTCATCTAATGACAGTTTTAAAGCAATGGTTCTCAAAAACTGCATCCAAATATACATTCCTGGACAGCATATATTTTATCAGCAGAACTTATTTCTCCCAAACTTATTAAACACAATGACAGGACTACTCCAAGCCTACCTCCCACTGGTGCTATTAGAAGCTAGAAGGCAGGTGATGTACCTGTTGATTGGAGGGTTTCCCCATTACTACAAAGTTACGTACAGAAAGAAAAACAACAGTTTAAAAAAACCCAAGTTATTTCTCTTCTATCAGACTTAGACAACACATACATTTGAATGTTTCAATTTTTGTTATTCAAGTGGATGTGTAGGCTGTTCTGTTTAAAACTGGTAATAAAAGGTTTGTGGAGGTCTGTTTAATTGTATCAAAACACCTAAAATTCTGGTGAAATTCACCTGAAAAAAATAAACTTGTTTTTCAGTCATATTCCCTGCAGTCCTGGCAGTGGCATTTATTATTATTATTATTATTATTATTAAAGTATAAATTACAATCACAAGAAAATGCCTGTCATGTATTATGATGACAGGGTTCCATCTGTAAATATCAGATATCAATGATTTTTCTGAGACTACATTAGCACTCTTAACAGCAATTTATGCACTCACTGTATTCTTACAACGGCTATATATACTTATACATGTGAATGCACACACAGAGTCATTGTATCAACTGCCTGATGATCAGGTTCAGTTTTGGGTGGAGTGGTGGTATTGTTGTCTTTAAGAGAGTCTGTGTGTGACGAAGGATTCATCTGAAGACAGGTTTGCACTAGTCCCTCAATGCTTCCTCATAACAGAAGGCTAAGGCAAGGACAGTTGCATCACTACAGCTATGATTTCTCTTATGTCTCTTAAAAAGGACAGCTGGACTCCCAGGTAATAGTCAAGAGCCAAGTATGTCAAAGATTTGTGCTAGCCAGGAATTCCTAGAGTACAGATACCCAGTATCTGTACCCAGTCACTATTCCTTTCATGTGTCAAAAACCCCCAGAATCTAGTTTGACGCTCAGTCTTAAAATAAAATTTGGTTTACAGGTGTAATGATGAGAACATTAATTTTAAGCCTGCAGAGAGCCTCTCTGGAAATAAAAGCAAGTGTTTGGGAGATATTTGCGTGCATTTGACTGAAAGCTGTCTCAGGTCAGAGCCTGCCCATAACCTCTTCTTTCCAGCTTCCCTTTGTCTTACTTTTTGTATTGTTAATTCTTCATAAGAGGATACTTACTAAAAAAAAAAAATCAACATCAGCACTTTAGACATATATTTCTTAAAATACAGTAAAAATCCCACTTCTGAAGTTCAGTGTAGTTAACTGGAAGGTAAAAAATACCATACAAGGTAACACCACCTTGTAGTTCCATCTCATTACAGCTTTCATCATGCAGTAGCATTTTTATTGGGAAAAATTAGAATCTGGTCAGCCAAAAGCAACACAGCATAATTTACTACTTACCTTAGAAGCTGCAGAAAACTCATTTAGTAAAAATCTGCATCATGAAACTTTGATGAAAAAGGAAGGCAGTTTGTATTTCACAAAATTCTTTGACTACATCTATACAACCCATCAGAATCTGAAATACTGATATAGACAGTACAGCTCCTTTTTGAGACAGATAACCAAAGCATAGTCCTAAAACTCCCAATGCACACAACTCTACAGAAACCTAAGCAAATTGGTTCTGTGAGGACAAAAAGAAAGTATTTTGCCAAGATTAGAAGAAAACAATGAGCTTGTGCCACGTGTATTCTCTGTGCCCCCTCAAGTGGAAACAAACAGTTACTGCTACATAAAGAGAAGAGAAAAACAGTTCCTACCACTCCGTTTACAGAAAGCAGCTGGTCTCCACGTTTCAGGCCTCCATGTCTGTCAGCTATACCTCCAGGGATAATTCGAGAGATATAAATTGGAGAATTTTGTTCTTTGCCTCCCATAATGTTGAATCCAAGACCTTCTTCGGTTTTGGGAAGTTCAACTACTCTGGGATGAGAATGACCTTCGCTAGCAGCAAATGCAGCTACCGTGGCCTGTGAGAAATCAGATTTTCTGATTTATAAGAAATTAAATACAGTCCCTTTAGCTAGACACAGTGAGCAGGCTGAAAATGTATTTTATCTCAAAGTACTTAAATGTTAAGACAAATGAGGTTAATTCCCTACATACCAACATTGGCATGAAAAATTGAGAACTCCAAGAATAAAATTAAAATGGAAGAAATTTAAAAACAACGAGTCTTGTTATACCTTTTAATAACCTGTTAAGCTTATCCATTTTATCAGACATCTAGATAAATCCTTCTGAATTTTATATCATCTTCTGCTTCTGAAGTAATGAATTACTGTATTTTATGCAAATTATAGTTTGGCTTTTACCTTTGCTGTTGCATTAGCTCTAACTTCTGGGCTACTGCTGATATCCACAGTTTCATATACGTGTTCATACACCTTTAGAGGCAAAACAGTTTCAGTATGAGTAAAACATATTTTTCTGCTTAGGTAAGATAACAAAATATCAAGTGCAACTCAAAAATGTGTAAATTAAAAGTACACACCTCTAATGTTACTCCCTGATTCACTACAAGAACAGGCAATCTAACATTCTATGAAGAAACAAATCTCTCAGCATCTTTATTGCTCAGTCTCAACCTAAATCTTCCCTCTTTCCACTGTATTCAGACCTCACCATGACTTCGGAAATGCTTATGGCTAGGCTCACACGCCTGACTTGAGGCATGATCACTATTTTCTCTCGCTTTATTCAAGCTGGAACTCTTCAAAACAGATGCACGCAAAAACACTTAAGGGCAGCTCTTCAAGGCTCTGCTGACAATCCATCCCTTCCCACAAACTCCAAAATTTTCCTTCAACTTTAGCAACTAATTGAATATCTTAAGAAGAAAATAGGATCGAAAACACAGAGGCAGTAAGAATACTAATGCTAAGGAGGTGCTTGCACTGAAGGCTAACCTACATCTTCTCATCTCCCTGCCAACCATTTGTACTTTCTAAGCAATAAGTGCACTGTCCTCAATAGGATGAAAACATTAAGATTACACCTGTGTCTACAAACAGATTTTTTTTTAATCATTCCAGCTGTTATCATCAGTATTAACATCAGCAACAGCAATAGCAAGGCATATCCAATCACCTGAAAGTCTCCAAAACAATACCTGGAATGAAGATGAGGTGGCGCAAGGTTCCACCTAAAGACTGCGTGGATATGGTTCAAAAATTACACAGGCAATTGGTACTTTGTTTATTCTTACATACCAATGGACAACATCCTGTTAGCTGCCAGTAAGGACAGACTCTCCAAATAACCTTTAAGAAGTGATTTGCTACTAAGACATTATTTTAGATACCTATGCTATCTCAAATGATTTTCTTTTGAAATTACTTAAAAATAAGGTTTGTTCTATTAAGCTCTGTAAATCAAATACGGCTTTATGAAGTTCAAAATCAGCTTACTGCACTGAGCACAAAAAGGAAAAAGTAATATCATACTGGTCTTTAACTGAAGGTAACTGCTTACATCAAGTTAACTTACCTCTCTTACAGCATTACAGAATTCACTTTGAAGGACCCTTTGCAATGCCTGTAGCTTTTGTGGTGGCACTTCTCCACTTCTCTGTAGTTTTTCCAGCAATTCAATTGCTCTGCAGATGTCTACAAAAAAAAATAAAGCACTAATAATGAGAAATGCCTGAGGAATCTCAAGGTATGTTTGGGGGTTGTCTTTTTTCTAAATTAAGTTAATGGAGCAGTCTGTGTGTGTGCAGTTGCATACACTTTAAAACGACGCTTTAAGTTTCATTACCCATAAACTATGTATTTTCAAAATGCTGCAATAAAACACTGTACTTTCAGCCTGTTATAAATCAACTATAGCAACCCAACCCTGTAACATATCTGGAGCTATCACTGCCATATATATATTGCAAAGACAATCTGACTTTTCCGCAAAGGACTGAAATACTGGTATGCGTATTAAAATATTGGTAGCGTATACTTCATAATTCATCTACTCTATGGATGGCATTTTGCTAACATTAGCTATAATATTATCAAATATGCTGTCTAACATTCCTTTCATGTTCAAAAATTAGTTCAATAAGGTATACTCAATACTTTCCATAGAAGACAGCTGAGAACTATTTGGCCGATTTTTTTTCCCCTCCTCAAGTGCTTATAAAACCAACAGAACTCCTTTTGATATTCTCAGCTGAGAGACAGTATCTCCACAGTCTAGAAACCTGAACCTCAAACCTCTTCCAGTTTCTTGAAATTTGTTCCTAAGAGTTCACATTGTCCATTTTCTCATAAATGCTGCTTTGTGAAACTGAACTCCATGAAGGATTTGATTCCAGACCAGTATGACTCAAGACAGGCATCAAATGCAATGTGACATTCTTTTGGCAGCGCCAGACGAGTATAATATAGTCACATCCCTCACTTGTATTTCCAAACTCTTACATCAGTGATTATTCTGAAATGCACAAGTCCTTGAACAGAACTAGAACAGTCTCTCAGAAAAGCAGATAGAAAGGATTACTTTCATTATCACAAAGACAAAAAAGCAGTGATTAATCTACTATATAAAATAATGCAGAGATTATTTTAGAACAGGATGAAGTCTGGGACACTGCTATGTCCCAAATACATTACTTCCTTTTTTCTGTAATTAACCTCTAGGTACTCATTTTTCATGTGAATACACATCTACTCAATGGTATCACGTCAGCACAGAGGACGTGCAATAGCCACTAACTTCTTCTAAAATAAGAGTGTAAAAAGAGAGCACTTACATAATAGGATGAAAAGGCAGTGGGGTGCATGTTCTGAAATCAGGGTGAAGTGCACCAGCAAGACAGCCTACGGCGATGTTCTGTCCACTCACATGAATTATCAGACACATCTTACAAACTACTAGATCGAGACCAGGTCATGCAGTTGATTAAACAAGGTATACCTTAACCACACAGACTGGTCATCCGTGAACTGGAAACAAATCCTTCATGGAAGAACACTCAAGTACTACAGCCAGAAGATTCAAATTATTTCTGATGATAGCTAACATTTCTATGTGCCATGAGAACTTGGTGTTTTCTGGCAAGCATTTTCAAGCTTTACAAGCATCAGTTATCTAAAGCAAAGCAGTATCAAAACCTAAATTATCTACTAATGATCCCATGTTCTACAGAGAACACATTTTACACAGGCATGCATATTTGCTATTTGTATAATTGCAAAATGAAAAAAACCTGCTCTTAAAGCTTTTTATTTCCTAATACATATTTTGTATTTCATTTAAAATCTAAAATAGTTGGTGAAATTAAAGACATTCTAGATGATGCAAAATCACCAATGTTCCTAGTAACCCTTGTGTTCAGCAACAGCAGTACAAATTATCCTAATTCATGAAGTAGCCCACTGATCAGCTTGAAGTAGTATGATCAAATGGCAATCACAGCACTTCCAATCATACAACATTCCATATAATAATGAGAAATGTCTAGTAAGTATATAAATTACAACACCGTTATCATTTAAATACTTGCAGATGTTTGCAGGCAAATGATTATTACACGCACATAAAGACTACAGTTCCACGTAGCCATTCTTGAGCCTATGGTCCATGAACCATGTTAAGACATAAGGTGTACAAACTTGTTACCAGTTTGATTAAGATACTTTAAAGAAATTTTAAATGGTGACAGCAATCTACTGAATACAAGGAGTAGCTGTAGAAATGAAGACTCCAGAACTCCATCTGATAATTTCTCTTTTTTTGACCCTCATGTTTTGTCACTAAATTAGATATGCTCCCTACCCGTATCTCTTAACAGATGAAACATTTAATGACACAGCACTTTTCACCCTAAGGTAAAACTGGTTTGTTTGGGAACCAGCTGTGTCTTTCATTAACTACAGACTAAGAATACAGAATAAGCTTTTCAGAAAGTGATTAGGATACACTGAACTGGATTCATTTTAGATGAAACTAAAGCAGAGGACACACTTTAATAAAAAAGGGCTTTCAGATCAAAGGACCAAACTACTGCTATAAAGTACAAACGCAGAGCAGTCAGACACAGCATGAAAGTTAGATCCTCAGTACTCAATAAATCTTTTATCACACCACACTTCTTACTCAGGTAGATACAGACAATAGATCCCATCAGCAGGACACTTCATTCCCAGCACTTATTTTGTTGTATGTTATTGAGGATCCCATTATACCAGTGTGGAAGTGCAATAGAGCACAACTTTCTTCTACTAAACTGCATTAGGCACCATAAGTCAAAAGCTGAATATTCAATCTATCCCAGCAGTATCGCTTTAGGAAAAAGAGTTTTGCTGGGAATAAGTGACAAAACACACCTTCTTTCATTTTTCAAGAAAAGCTTGTTGACTACTGTGTTGATGCAATTTGCTTCCTCCTGAATTACTAGCTGGAATATGATCAGCTAAAAGCTGCCTTCCTCACAATATAAACACTATAGCTTAGCCAACTATTCAGCACCAGAGACCAAAATTAATAGTACAGAAGTGTTCCAATGATGGATTTCAACAAGGATCAATGTAGATGTAACTCCAGAAGTGGACAATTAAAAAAAACCAAACCATAAAACTACATGTAAAAAGGAATCCATGCGTAACAGAAAAATTGCTTTTCTTTTCACCTGTTCTTCCTTTTTATACCAATTGCCTGTTCTTCACAAATCATTTTTTGTGATTGTGGATACTAGACTGAAATCCTGGAAAAGGGAAACATTTAAACTAAAAGAATGTGGGGGGAAAAAGCCAGCAAGATGCTACCAGTCCAAGCATGTGAGAGCAAAACACAGAAAGAGAAAGAACGCAGCATCCTCATAGATACTCCTGATTAACCACCTCCACTGCTTATGTTCAAGTATTCTAGATTCCTAAGTTGTATGTACAGTTATCACATGTCACCACTAAACTGTAAGAATAACTGAAATTTTAACTGTTGTTTCATTCCTGCCCTCTAGTGAATTTGGGTGGTGGTGTCTGCAATGCAGCTTGGAGGAGAAAAGACACAAGAATTTTCAATTGCCCTGGTGGTAAGCATAAGGTAACGATTTAAAATCAGCTCATTTTCTACACTATTCTCTCTTTTCTTATGCTATATGCCAACAACATTAATGACGTTCACTTTCAAGCTGATTATGACTCATCATCAGGTTATGTGCAGTCAACCCCACACAATTAACAGTTTCTTATTTCTCTAAGTAAGGCTCTTGCTTTTGTAGGCCCATTATAAGGTGCTCTCTTTTTTTTCTTTTCTTAAAAAGACCAGTATGCCTGAAGACCAAATAGCTCCTTTGAGGATCCCATTATACCAGTGTGGAAGTGCAATAGAGCACAACTTTCTTCTACTAAACTGCATTAGGCACCATAAGTCAAAAGCTGAATATTCAATCTATCCCAGCAGTATCGCTTTAGGAAAAAGAGTTTTGCTGGGAATAAGTGACAAAACACACCTTCTTTCATTTTTCAAGAAAAGCTTGTTGACTGCTGTGTTGATTGATCCCTAAGTAACTCTGCAGATTTGTTTTCATGGACAGAGCAGAGTGGCAGGGTAATGAGGTGAAGAAGGATAGGACCTGAGTTTTAAGTCCACAGACCTCTGAAGCGCAACTAATCCACTGCTGCAGCAGCTGCCCTAATTAACAAGCTTTGGAGTAGAGAGAGTAGATGAGCTGTGGAGTGTGAAGCAAAGGCCTTACATAACTCACTATTTACAGGCCAACTCACACATTACAAGTGGTTCACTTGGGAAGCAGGGCTAGCAAAAAAAGAAAAACTGAGTTCTCCGGTAGGTAACATGATAGTACCAGAAAAATAAAATGGGTATGTACAATGTGTTATACACCTACAGAAATCCATCTAGCACCATGGGCAAAAGTGGTGGTCCTAGTGGGTGGGAATGGTAGTGGGAAAAGTCAGATCATTCAATCACCTATACTTCACCTAGTTGTTTTCCTTTTCAAAAACATGATTTCTAATTATCAGTAATCATTTCCCATGTAAATTTCATTTTCCAATCCCTACTGTCCTAAATACACACCAATAAACCAATCATCTATACTGTTACAGAAGCATGTGTGGCCCTTACAGAGTACCAAATAATCACACTGAAGGAAATTTGTAACTATTTCTTAAAAACTGGGGATAAATGTCACAAGTATACTACAGAAAAATACCCAACTGGGTTCTATACTTTATCTGTTTCACTCTTAATTTCAGTTACACACTGCATGTATTAACAATACAAATTAAGCCTACATACTGGAAAAATGGGGTGAAAACAAACATGAGAGCGTAACAGAGAACAATCATCAACAACTGTAGAGGGACTCCCGCATGTGTCAGCTGTCTTCTATAAAATCAAGTAAATTATTATTCTTAACACACAGCTAAAAGACTGAACTTAGAATTCTAAGAATTCTACTGTGTTCAAGATGAAGTTTTCCCATGAGAGAAACAGAAACCAAGAGCTGGCAGGTTAAGTAAGAGCTGGCAGAAGCGTTGACAGCAGTGAAGGCAGAGCAGACACAGCTACAGAAGGCCTCAGGCGAGTGAACCCATGTAAACTCAGCGGTAAACTGAAACGCGAGAAAAACCTCCGAAGCCGAAGAGGTCGGTGGCACCGACATGCTTGAAGAGCCAGAAGCGACGGAAACCTGTTCAAATCAGATCAGCTGTTCGAATCAGCTGCGGCTGCGCACGACGGAGAGGAGCGGCTCAGTTCCTGCGGCAGGCCGGGAGGGCGGCACGGGGAGGGTGGCACGGCTACCGCTGCCGCCGCCCCGCGGCCTCGGACCGGGCCGGGGAACGGGGGTGGCCGGCCAGGGGCTCGGGACAGGATGCGGCTGCGCGACGGGGGCCGGGCCGGGCCAGGGGCTCCACCGCCGCCACCCGCCCGCCCGCAGCAGAGAGCGGCAGGAGGGCCCGTCCGGGCCGCGGCCGCGCTCA